>VZSC01001610.1:61814-82111 GCA_013398225.1 Steatornis caripensis | reverse complement strand
TTTTTTTTTTTTTTTTTTTTAAATATGTATTCTTATGTTTCCAATCCTCCGACACACTTTTTTCATCTCGGTAAAGTTCTCTTTTTTGGAAAGGGTGTGCGGGAAGGATTTCCAACTTGTCAGGGCTCTCCCTTTTCAGTACAATTAAGCTTCCACTTGATCATTTTGAAGGCCGGAATGATTTGCTGTGGGCACCGGCTCTTTATTATTAATATTGTTGCAGATACATAAAGTTTACTGCAAGCTGTAAATATGTCAGGTTTTGCCACGGGGTTTGCTAATAAAGAACTCTTAGAGGGGGATTATTGATGGGAAAGATAATCTTTTCAATAAGGGTTCCTGCTTTTTTTTGTTTCCCCGGGCGAGCGCGGTGCGGGGGCTCTCCCGGCGGGGGACGCGCGGCATCTCCGCGCGCTTCGCTGCGGGCAGCGCGGGGGGCACCGGGCAGCGCGCTTCTGCCGCTGCCTTCCTGCCGGCCCGGCGCGGTTCTGCCTTTGGGCAGGATTTTAAATGCCCTGTTATTTTTATAAATACCTTCGGTGCTACATTTTTTCAAACGGGTTTGCGACCATAAGGGATTGATTGATTGTCAAGTGACACTTCCAAGTTATTTCTGTAGGTGTCACCTTGGGTTAGCGCAGTGGTATTAAACATAGCGAAACCTTTTATTTCTTTCGAATTCTGGCCGCATAATGCAGCTAATTAGTTCTTTTTTTAAACAACAACAAAAAAGAGACAAATACATTTGGATTTCCCTTCTGCCAGCACTTCTCCTTCTTCTTTTGTAATATCCTATTGTTAAATGTGTATATATTTGGTCAAGTCACAATAAGTGTCCAATCAATCGTTCTTTATTCACTTTGGTACCCACTGTAATGACAATAAAAAATTTCGGGCTCATCTAGTGTTAATGTGGCTGTCACACATCTGCCCAGAAAACTTCTGTGCACATTTACTAGTAATTGAATGCATCACTGTGAATTGGAGAGGAGAGGAGAGGAGAGGAGAGGAGAGGAGAGGGACACACGTGGAATCCTGTCTGGTCAGAAGTGATTTCCTAGCTGGCTTACACAGTATGGGGAAGGAGGGGAAATTAATGGTGAAAGAAGGCTGCACTGCTTCAGCAGTTGCTTCGAATCCCAAGTTTAATTTTACCGTCATCTAAATAAAATGTAGCCAGCACAAAAGTCTCTAGAGACTGCAAGTCTGTGTTTGAAGAACTTCTTTATAGTCGCATGAAACAACGTCGGAGTCTACAAGACAAGGACAGGAGTGCTTTTGTTTGACACACTGCACGCAGCTCATTTGTCGAGAGGTGGGGAAGTTTTGAAACTCACGGGGTAGATGGAAATCAGTGGTCTTTTCCCAAGAATGAGGGACAGGCTGGAAAACAGGCTGCTTTCGGGTAGCGAGGGCTTTAGGGCCCTAGACGGGTGAATACAGGGCCCTGTGCCCGGCGAGCAGGGAGGGTCAAGGAGGCAGCGGGAGCTGTGGTTCTCTGCCGGAGGGACGGGAGGGTGCGCGAGGGGTTGGGGTGGCACCTGCACCCTGCCCTTCGCTGCCTCTCCCCCCAGCAGCCTGTGCCTTCTGCCTCGTGAGGGACTGTGGCGTTGGCGGGTGAGCCGCTGCAACGGGGAAGCTGCAGCTGGTCGCTGGGTACGTGCTGCGGATGGAGCGAGCTGCCCGGGGATGCCCCAGTATGCATCCAGGCACTGGACAGGAGCGCCCCTGGGGCACTGCTGCTTACCTAAACAATTCTGCACGTAACTGCACGTATTCATCATCCCTCGAATTCCGGCCGAACGTGCAGAGAGCCCTTGCTCCTGTATGTGGCTCCTCGCCCCGATGCTGCCTGTGGCTGGGCGACGCAGAGGAGGGGGCGCAGCCCCAGCCGGGTGCTTGAGGGGCTTCAGCGGCAGGCGAGCAACTGTTCGCCACCACCACGCATCCGCACCGGAGTGGAGGCGGCTGAGCAGCCGGCGCTGCAGGAGGAGCGGGATCAGCGTGGCTGCGGGAGCAGGAGACGTGCTGGAGCTCGCTAAGGCGGGTGAATCGGCAGGGGCAGGCGTGCGGCGGGGGCGGCACGGCTCAGCTTGGCGTGGTGGAGAGGGGAGATGGCGGGTTGGGAGTGCAAGGCGAGAGGGAGCTCCGCAGGCAAAAAACCCCCAAACCTCAGCTGTCATCGGGATAAAATAATGAACGGCTGAGACCCAGGCTTGGTAAAGCAAGCGTGTTCAGGAAAGCCTGTAACTTCATGCTTGCTTTTAAGCCCCACTGGTGTCAAATCAGTGCTGTCCTGAGGAACGGTAGATTTAAGCATGTACTTAAGAGTTTCCTGGATTCGTGGCCCAGGACGGAGGCAACTGGTGCAAGCTGTGGCCGTGGGTTTTCTCCACATGGTCACAGCTGCAGCAGAGCAGACCCGAGCCTGCTCAGAGTCAGCTCGGAGTTTTGATGTATAATTGCGTGCAATTCCCATCTAGGCTCAGGAAAGCTGAACAGGGGCCTTGTTTACTTTACCCTTCTTATTTTTTCCCCTGAAGGCAAGCGGCCAGGGTTAGGTTTCAGCCCGGTGGCTGCTTGGGCCGGTGACGCAAAGGAACAAGGGCTCGTTTGCGCCGCGCCGCTCCGCCTGTGATAGTCTCTGGGTACGGCAGCCTGACTCGCAATGTTAATGAAGTCCCTTAACATAAACACTGCTTTTCTAACACACTCCTCGGGGACATGGAAAAATCCCCGGGCTTCAGCTCAGGAAAAGGCCGAGGCAAACAGAGACGCGTAGCGGGTATAATCCACCGGAGGGAAAAACCTCATTATTTCCAAGAGGCCTAGGTAGCCGTTTGAACGCGATCTTTGCCTTGTCCCCTCTCTCCCCAGCTGCCTTGCGCCCATCCTTGCAGGCAGCAGTGAATTAAACCGACGCGACAGGTTGGCTTCTTTGCGTCGCCTGTTTTCTCCTGGCGGCGTTGCCGCTTGCTTCGGCGCTCTGCTGGCGCAACGGTCTCACGGACGCACCAGGGCAGACGTGCCTTGCACCAGAAGGGCACCCGGCCCTTCTAAACCAGCCTCTGGACGTCTGTTTCCGTTGTTGTCTGTTGTTGCCTCAGACAAAATGGCATGCATTGTTTTTGGTGGAGTGAACTTGGACTGTCTCTTCAAACGGTAAATTACAGAGAAAAGGGAGTTCTGGTCTGAGGACCAGAATTGTTTCAGCTGAAAAAGCTGGATGGAAAAACTCGCCAAATATCGAAACAGGACCTTTTTAAAAAAAAACCTTTTTTTTTTTTTTTGCAATTGTATGAATAATTTGAGAAGCGTAAAACTGTAACGCAGTTTAACAAAAAGACAAGTTAAAAAATGAAAGTGGGAGAAAACCAAATTAAATAGCTCCCAATCGCTCAGAGCTGGAGGAAGCATTTGGAGCTGGAACAAAACAAAAGATGGGCAGCTTTTCCGTTGTTCCCTCAAAATGTAAAAATTTTTAGCTTGATGCCAAGTCATAAATTTTAACTGAGCCCAAATTTCACTTCGGCGTCTGAACTAAAAAACCCTCTCACTTACGCGTGCTAGTACTGAGCTAAACAGTCTGCCCAGGCCTTTTCAGATCTAGCGTTCGCTCCTCTAATCAAAACTTTTCCTGAGGTGTTACCCTACCACCGGACTTATTCCTCGTGCTGGTGAATAACAGCCCTTCCCTGGTCCAGCCATCGGCATCTGCCCAAGCATAAATAGCTCTTCTTCTGCACATGGGCCGCAGCGGGGCAAGGCTCGGGGTCCTGGAACCAGGGCTGGGGTGGGACTGGAGAGCCCTGGCCTGGTGCAAAGCACCGATACTTCTCAGCAGAGAAGACAAACTTGCATCTGCGGAAGCCACATTATTTCCGTGGTCTTGTACAGATCCACGTGGCCTTCCCGGAGACCTGGGAGAAGCAGATAGGCTGGAGTCCCCAGCGCAACGCGAGGGCCTTCTACTGCCTAGCTGGCTGCCCCAGCTGTAGCGCATCTGGCGAAACCAGGAACAGCCCAGGGAGAAATAACGTTTGTTGTCTGGGGATGAAGAGCAGAATGAAAAACGGGGGCTGCTACCAGTTTGAGCCCTCAGGTCTGACAATCGTGAAGTCCTTGCTTAACTGCATCCTCGTGTCCATCTCACCTACTACATGATGCCCACTGCTGAGCCAGGAGCCTGGCCGGAGGCAGGCGCCAGCGGTCAGAGCAGAGAGCAGCACCCCCAGCAGTAACAACCTCAGGAACAGGCGCCGTGGGGACGGGGGCACGCGGCAAAGGGGTGACTGCGCTCCCTGCGCAGGTGCCAGCTTCCCTCCACTGACTGGACGGGGACCGAGCAGGGCAGTCCCAAGATTTTGACCCCTTATGTCGGGTGAGGTGACTCCCTGCTGATGTGACTGAAGGCGAGGGACGTAAAGACATGTCTGAGCAAATAAGAGAAGGGTGAAGTCTTCACTATGAAAGGACTGCTCATCAGAGGCTAAATTAATCTGTCTGTCCGGTACGGTTTGTGTCCTGTAAGCTTATGTGTTGTTTCTAACGTGAACAGACCGTCTTCGCAGGATGCCTCCAGCGCAGCAGTGGCAGGGCTCTGTTTTTCATGACCGACGGGTTTCACGCCTCTTGGGAAGAAGAGTTGTGAAGTTTATCTTCTTGCTAGAATCCGCATGAAATTGGTGCATTTTCCCGTTGAGAAGGCCCCTGAAACTGATAGCCATCGCCCAAAGAGGCCATGAAATTCTCAGGCTTGCCGTAGCACATCGGCCCTTCCCGTCCAGGCGAGCGACGAGAGGGAGCACGCAGTGCATCCCCGTGTCTCTGCAGCCGGCCTTGGCAGAGGCAGCGGGCAGGGCCGAGGTGCCATCCCTGAAGCGGGGCACCGCGAGCCGTGCCAGCGCTGTTGGAGAGGAGCAGCGCTGCCTCGTCCGAACAGGCGCTGCCACTTCCCTGTGGAGAGCACCGGCTCTCCACGCCACGCTCCTGCGGGGAAATGAGGGCTGTCCCCGGCAGAGCATCTCTGCTGCGGCAGCTGTAGGTCAGTTCAAGATAGCCAAGTATATGAAATCCATTTAATAATTTTATTTGGAAAAATTCTGATGAGATTTCCTTTCGAATTTTTTTCAATTTCAAAATAAGAAATTTGAAAAGACCTGACCAAGTACCTGAAGAGGCCAACTGAAATTAAACCCCAAAGCTAAAGGACAGATAACCATCACTGGGGCCTTGCTTTAAAACTTCTGGTGTTCCAGCAAAGTCACGGATGTTTTAGGCGGTCCCTTTCCTGCCATACATTAAAGAACGCAAAGGAAATGCACTATCATCGTGATAAGTAATAACGATCTTTTTGTGGCGCAGACATTAGACTCTACGCTTTGGAACCTGGGACCGTTTCTCCATGTGAAGACCTGAGGCTTGTATCTGACGTGTCACTTACCGCACCTTCTTCCGAAGGACCTGTCATTTTCGGAGCCAGGACAGGAGAGTGCCAAGACACTGGGCTGCTCAGAGATGGTAATTCTTACATTCCTGTGAAAACATTCAAGATTTAAAACCGTGACATTTCTTGCAACAGCCAACTTCCCTCATAGACATATTCTGACCAGCTTGAGCTGTGCGCTTCTAGTACATTTGGCAAAAGAATGATAAATTATCTATTTTTGAAATGATCAGGTCACACAGGTAGCTATTGAAGGACGTTAGTGGACAAAGACGCAGCGTATTACCGCAAAGCTCAGTGGATCTGCAATCGATCACCCTCTGTTCGAATCCCCTCCGCTGCCGAAGGAATTAGAGGCATCACGGGAAGCAGCCGGCTGCGGGGACACCATGCGGGACCACCTCTGCTTCTCCATGGCTGGCGGCAGAGAGGGCTGCGACGTGCTGCCTTGCTTCGATAGCCATGTCAGCATCTCCGCTGTGCGGTGCAGAGCCGGGGCAGTGCTGTGCTCAGCAGGGACGACGGCTCTGAGCTGTCCGTGCTCAGGACGGGGCGTGAGAGCAGAGGCACGCGGGGGGCGACCCAGGGAGGGCACGGGCCTGGGGGGTGGGAAGAGGGGCCCGCAGACCTTCCCCAGCGGGGATGCCAGGGTGGAAAGCAGAGGTGATAAGTGAAACAAAGAAGGTGAATCGGAGCGGGAAGAAAAGCTGGGGATGAGGCACAGAGCAGAAAGGGGAAAGGTTGAACTGCAGTTCAGGTGTGGTCTTGGTTTCTGTGCCTGTTGTCCTTATGAACACTTCTTAATAAATTCAGGGGACGTTGATCATCCTCCCAAAGATCCGGTCTTGAATTCCTCCTGCAGTGAAAGTCCTCAGGCTGACACTTGGTGCCTCCCCGCGGCAGCGATATGCATCCGAGGAACAGGGGTGCCAGCCTTTGGTTTTCCCCCGGGTCCCGAGCTGCTTCTGCTTGCTTGCCTGGTGTCTGACTGTAGGAATCCTTGTGCTAGCTCTGATGAGCTAGCTGGATGAACAAACTGGGTGGTGGCCAATGCCTACCGCTTCATAAGAAAATGGGAAAAAATAATTTATGGACAATTTTTGGGCTAACTTTCTAAAGAGTTTTCTGTTTTTCTCCAAACCCCAGGCAGCTGGAATTTGGCCTGTCTGGAAGCATGCTGTCCCTTATCGCTAACTGCCTTAGCGCCACCTGGGTGTTCTTGTTATGAACATTGAACCTCCCCTTCAGAGGGGTGTAGGTAATAGCAGGCATTGGAACGGGTGGGAAGGACCCCGCCAAAGCGTCCACCAAATCAAACTGATCTGCAGAGAAGTCCTAATACAAAGTGAAAATAGGAGCCACAGTAATTTAAAATAAGAGCTGATGAATGTATCTGCAAGGTGCTCGAAGCTCAAGCCTTGCACGGTTCCAAACGGCAGGCCTTGCTTAGTGTCGGTGTTTCATAAATCCCCTCCCTTTGAGCTGGAGAAGCCACCTCCTCACGCTTTGGTGGGAGAACACCGGCGTACTTTGACAGCCTTGATCGACTGAAGAAAGCCCCAAGGTCGGATTGTGGCGCAGGGGACCACCAGCCAAACACACTGGAACGTTTTGCTCTCGAAACACGGCATCGGTTTCCACAGCCGTGTTTTCAGCCCTGCAGCGGGGCCTGCGATGCGTTCCCGCACGTGGGCAGAAGCCAGCGCTTGGGAATGGGTAACCTTGACTATTCCTCTGCACTCTGAGTATGGACATCTCGGACCTGCAGCAAAAATTCTTGTTTCGGATGTGGTCTTTGTACCCCCAGCCCTGCCAGCAGCCACCAGTCCAGCTCTGCAGCTGCTGGTCTAACGCAGCTGCTTCACTGCATGTACCTAGGAAATAACCGCGCTGCTATATTGAGGCATGCGGAGTGTGCATAAGCATGTGCGCAGACGGGCAGCCTTGAACAGCGGAACGCAAGCCGGCCGAGGATGCGTAAAGCACTCCCAAACTCGGCGGAGGGAAGCTCTTTGCACCGGCACCCAACCAACGCGCCGCTGACGTGGGCTGCCCTTTCCCTCCGCAGGTCTTTGGAGGAGATGCCCGGGGAAAAGGCAGAAGCTGCTGCTGTTCGAGACAGCCACGCTTTTTTCTGTGCTTGGTCCTCACTCCCACGCCGATGTCTCTGCAGACCTTAGCCCGGCATCTTTGGGCAGACCTTCTATCATCTGCACGATTTTCAGCTGTTTGAGCTTCCTTATGATGTGGGTGATCGTTTCTCAGATAAGACACATAGAGTAGGATGGGTATATTATTACTGTGTCATTTTACCTCTGATCATTTCATTAAAAAGCTTTTACAGCTCCATCACAAGCTTTTAGGTCATGGGTTAAAACGGGAGGGAAAATATGCCCTGGCTTGTGGAAGATAATGTGTTTACAGGGTGAGGGGAAAGGCAGGTGCACAATGGGGAGGGAAGGGGAGCATCTGGAAGGCGTGCAGCTCCGGCTTGTAGACTGCATGCAGAAATAACTTCGTTGGGCTTGTGAGAGCTTTTGTATGTTTAGAGGTGCTTCACTACCATTTTGCTTTTAGAAGAAACCTTACTGCTCCGTGTCTGGAGGCGGGGGCAGCAGCGTCATTTTCAGTCCCGACAGCCTTCGCTACTCAATTTCTGTCCTGGATGGCAGAAGGTTTTGCACATTTTGAATTGCACCTGTCTTTTCCTGAGGGATGAGGCTTAAGTTCTCCACTGGTCTTGTGCTGACTTTCACCTGTGTGACATTGGCCATATTGCTTAAGATATCCAAATGTAGATGAACAGGATGGCTTTGTGACCCACCTTTAAGACGAGCTGTGACTCTTGAGATGGCAGCGGGAAAGGCGCCGTAGGAAGGAAAGGAGCGGAAGGTGAGACAGGTACTGGGGTATTGTTTGTACGTCTTCTGCTGTGGGATTCAGCTTCCACTATCGATCAAAACCTACAATCTGATCTTTGAGTGATTTATTTGTTTTCTTTATAATTTAAAACCTAACCAGTCCCTCAACACTGTCTTTTAAAATCCTGGGTGTGGATGAATCACTTGCCTCTCTATTTGGGCTGTGTCGTAAATGTCCCGTTTCACAGTAGGCAATTGACCATAAAAGATGAACTGTTACAAGACAGACAGCCGTGGGTTGTGTTTCAGGCAGTCCTCAAGCTAGTTAGAGCTGTTTAACGCACCGTAGCATGAACTATGAATCGACATGTTTGTTCTGCCACTTAACCACCAGCTCCCTCCAAACTGTTTTCGGCCCCTCCTAACGCAATGACTTAGAAAACCAGACGATGGTCAATGCTCCTATGTTCAGCAGACATAAACACCGAGGATTATTTTCTTTTCTTACAAGATGCCTATCTCCTTCCTCCTGCCCTCCACTAGCCTCCATCTGCAGAATCTAAAAGTAATAACATTTTCTCCCAAATGTCTTAGGAGGACACACAGTCTCTGTGTGACGGATATTCTCCCCTTTCTTCCAAGGGCCCCGGACCTTCTGAAAAGGAGATATATGACCTCGGTGCTGAGGAAGGTTATGGAGCAGATCATCCTGAGTGCCGTCACGTGGCATGTACAGGGCAACCAGGCAATCAGGCCCAGTCAGCGTGGGTTTAGGAAAGGCAGATCCTGCTTGACAAACCTGATCTCCTTCTATGACAAGGTGACCCATTTAGCGGTAGAGGGAAAGGCTGTGGATGTTGCCCACCTAGGCTTTAGTAAAGTATTGGGGCGAATTCTCTTTAAAATCTTTATTGATGATCTGGACAAGGGGATGGAGTGCACCCTCAGTCAGTTTGCAGACAACACCAAGTTGGGCAGGAGTGTTGATCTGCTGGAGGGTAGGAAGGCTCCACAGAGCGACATGGACAGGCTGAGGCTATTGTATGAGGTTCAAAAAGGCTGAGTGCTGAGTCCTGCCCTTGGGTCACAACAACCCCATGCAACGCTACAGACTTGGGGAAGAGTGGCTGGAAAGCTGCCCGGCGGAAAAGGACCTGGGCGCGTTGTCAACAGCCGTCTGAGTATGAGCCAGCAGTGTGCCCAGGTGGCCAAGAAGGCCAACGGCATCCTGGCTTGTGTCAGACATAGCGTGGCCAGCAGGACCGGGGCAGGGATCGTCCCCCTGTCCTCGGCACTGGTGAGGCCGCCCCTCGAATACCGTGTTCAGTTTTGGGCCCCTCACTACAAGAAAGACACTGAGGTCCTGGAGCGTGTGCAGAGAAGGGCAGTGAAGCTGGCGAAGGGTCTGGAGCACGCGTCTGATGAGGAGCAGCTGAGAGAACTGGGGTTCTTCAGCCTGGGGGAAAGGAGGCTGAGGGGAGACCTCACCGCTCTCGACAGTGACCTGAAAGGAGGCTGGAGTGGGGTGGGTGTGGGTCTCTTCTCCCAAGCCACAAGCAATAGGACAGGAGGACATGGCCTCAGGTTGCGCCAGGGGAGGATTAGATTGGATATTAGGAGAAATTTCTTGACCGAAAGAGTTGTCAAGCACTGGAACAGGCTGCCCAGGGAAGGGGTGGAGTCCCCGTCCCTGGAGGTATTTAGAAGATGTGTGGATGTGGTGCTTAGGGACATGGTTTAGTGGTGGGCTTGGCAGTGCTAGGTTGATGGTTGGACTTGATGATCTTAAAGGTCTTTTCCAACCTAAACCATTTTGGTGGTCTCCGTAGAAATGCTACGGGGAGGTAAAGAAGCTGCAGAGGAAGAAAGCACAATGATAAGAGGGAACTTTGTGCATCTCCATGTTGATAGGAGAAATGCTTTAAGAGACCATCATGGGGTCATTATATTGTCGGACCGCATGAGTGACTCTTTCTCGGTGCAGCAGGACCCACGTGTTGAGTTGCGGGCAGTTCTTGTGCCAGACCCAGCTCTTATGCTGCATAAAGTGGAGACGTTCGCCCAAGCGGGAGCATCAGAAGAGGAGCCAGAAGCAAGGAGGATGATGTGGAGAAGCTGATGTTCGCCCCACAGTCTGAGATGAACTGAAATGCTAACGCTGTTCTGATGGGCACCCCAACACTCAGATGAGTCCCTGAAAGTGGCAAATGTGACAACAGCCTTTAGGCAAGGTTCCAGGCAGATTTAATAAAGTTTGATAAAAATCAATGGAAATCAATATGCACAGGAATAACGTAATGAGCCACATGGCTTTTGCAGAGGGAAAGCCAGCCCTGCAAATCTGATGAAGTTCTTTAAAGAGTCAGGAAGCACATGGCGGAAGGTAATCTAGCAGACCGAAACCACTCGAATTTCCAAAAGAACGTTTACAAAGGTTAACTAACGAAAATAAACTCTCGGGGCAATGGGGAAGCTCTTCTCATAGATTAATAGCAAGTTAAAGGCAAGAGGGAAAAAGAATAGGCTCAAACAGTCATCTTTCACAATAGAAGGAGGTTGCCTGCAGGGTCCTCCTAGAATCCTTCTGGGACTGTGGTTCAGGGTATTCAGAAATGATCCTCCAAAAAAAGGCATGAACAGTGAGGTGATAAAACACAGACGATACAGCACCGATCTGGGTAGTCAAACCAAAAATTAAACGGAAAGGGTTGCAACATGACTATTAGCAAATGAGTCTCTAGAAATTAGGTAATTAAATGTTGCAAAAGCAATACATATGGAAAAAGCCCGTCCTGACTAGACAGACCCAATGGAAGGCTTTAGCTGGCTTATAGAACTGTACCAGTCAGATGGTCTAGAGACAGTCAGATGTGATGGCTACCTGAAAACAACGGTGGCAGTCAGGACAAAAAAGTGACTACTGTACAGATGGCCCGTAGGGGATCTGCACCCCAGCGCTTCGAGGGAAACAGCCAGACAGCTCTCGCTGGAGAGAGGGGATGGAGTAGGAGGAGGTGCTGTGCAAAACAGGCAATGTTGCCTTTTCAGAGGCAAACAGCCTTGCTTACTGGATTTCAGGCTCCTGGCTACTGCTGGATCCGATTCAGCAGGGTTGTAGAAGTGGTTATTACTGACCACCTATGTCCCCTTATGGAACGAGCGTTACTATCCCTGCCTTATGGCAGGAGAACTGAGGAAAATGAAGTGGCGTGGCCAAGACCTTGGAGGGAGGAGGGGATGCAGTGGAGTGGGAATGCTGCAGTCTACGTCTCCCAGTTTTGGGCCCAGAGCACTGGATTTCTTTAACCCCATTGCTCTTCAGCTCTTCCTCTTCATGGCCAGAGACTGTGGGAATTGCTAGGCAGGAGAATTAACTCAGCTGTGATGTGCCAACTGGGAAGGAGCCTTGGTATCCTCAGTGGTTTCCAGCCCTGCAAACTGCTGCGTAGCCCTGAGGGATCTGGAGCTACAGATGTGTTTTCTGCTCTGTCTGCGCAAGTCCTGCGAGCTGTGCCCAGGCTGTGTGGCTGCAGATGTGAGAGACGAGAAACTGGCCCTTTTGATTTATGTGAATAGACACCACTGATCTCCATTGCTGTGACTTCTGCTTTCATCAGGTCAAAAGCGTCATCTTCTGGGACTTTCCTTCCTCTGACCTAGAGTCCTAGCCACGTCTAGTGCTAGTAATGTGTGCGAGAGTTGCGCGCAGGGAGGACTCTGGTCTTGGGCAAAGCTGGCAGCTGCCTGCAGCAGCACACTCTGGCTGCCGCCTCCTTCGCCTGTGCCACAGCGTTGGAGAGCCAAAGACACCACTGCTTTCACTTGCCAACGGAGCGACGTTGATCCTAGCACCGGCTGTTTGTGCCTAAACCCTCACTTCTCCCTTTCCCTTGTCAGCAGCAGCAGCCAGCCCTGCCCTCCAAGGCATACCCACCCCAGCTCCACTCTTTCCACCAGTGGAAAAGCTGGGTTTAGCTCCAGCCCCAGCTGCATGGGGCAGGAACACGCACTTTGGTCTACTCCACCGTGAAGCCTTGAGCTCCTCTGCTGGAGCTGGGAGGACCACCGCAGGTAACTGGACAAGCTGCAGCGCTGTGGAGCTCAGCGCGGGCTGCCCGCCACCACTCACCCTCCTTCCCAGACTTACTTGGCATCCCAGACAAGCTGCAGACTGTTGCACCTACAAAGCCACCAGTAATTTAAATCCATGTTGGGAGCTATACGTGAGCTGCAGCCTCAGCGGCAGCGCGGCCTAGATGGGGAGCAGGGCGGTAACAGCTGATTCCAGCGGAGGGACTCCCGGAGGGTAAGCCAGGAGCTCACGAGCTGCTCTAGGCAGCGGTAATACCTCCTGTGTACCAGGTCCCTACTTAGAGAAGGCGTAGCTCACGTAACCACGGGTCGTGTTAAGAAAAATGCTCAGCATCCCAGACCTCCCGTTTACATCATCAGGTTTGTAAAAATACGTGCACCGTAGGGGAAAGCTGTGAGCTGTGTGTGAGGTGTCTGGAAACAGGGCCACTTCTTGAAGGGCTGCACTTGCACCCCTGGACAGTTGAGCTGCTGCTGCTGCTGCGTTCTGAAAACGGAGCCTGCTGTGTCCAACTCACCAACCTGAAGAGAAGCAGAGCAGTGGGAAGAGGCACACCTCTCCCACAACTTGTCCAGGCAACATGAGACAGGCATTTTTCTCATGATGTCATTGTCCTGGAAACTTTTGAAAGCACATTGCAAAGGAGGAAGCCTTGTGGGTCTGAACTCCCCATGAGCCTCTCCAAATGGGCCAAGCTTTGATGAAACCAACTCATTATCAAAAGCGGGGAAAAACATGTTGGACGTTGTTTACCACTGAGATCACCCTGGTGGTTCTTCCAGCTGCCTGAGGATATTGGTGAAGACAGAAGGAGGGAGAGATGGAAAGAGAGAAAATGCCTGTTTTGAAGTTTCCATCCTTAAGGTGACATGTTTTCTTTCAACTTATTTACTCTAAAAAACCTCTTGAGAACACATCTACCCGTGGTGTCTGCATCTCGGGCTCTGGGTGAGATCCAGAGTCTAAAATTGCTTCTGGGGGAACTTTGTTTACCTTTGAATCTTCTTTATGACTTTGCTTTCCCTGTTTGTCTTGGCATTGGAGTGGATAACACTGACTATAAGAAAATGGATATAATGATTCCCATACAATGAGGGGCAACTCCAAGTTTCAGCTTTCTTGACATTACGGTTCAGGCCCAAGAGTCGGCTCTGCACTGCTAGCAGCTGCCACATTCTCATGTTGAAACCCTGGAGGATTTCACCATCTATGGAGCCCATCACAACAGGGAATGAGAGGTTGTTCCCTGTTGTATACACTAGAAATTATGAGAAATGCAAGCAAAATCCTGCTAGAGGTCTTAATCATCACGTAGTTAACATCTTTTGTTGGAAAACAAGACCGTGATGAGGCTTTTCCGACTCTTTTGTCAACGGTTATCTGAACAACGAGGTGACTCAGAAAGGGCCAGGCCATGTCCCTGTACTCTAAGCAATTCAACTGGCACCGGCGGGTTTACTGAGCACATTCTATGCCCGAAACAATAATCTGCATCCAAACCTTCTTTGGGTGTGAGTGGGTGTCTTTCAGGCTGACCTGCACTCCACCAAAGCTTGAGATTTTTCCAAGGGGGACCTGAGGGGTGAGAGCTTGAAGGAGAGTCACAGGATGGAAAATCTGACGAGGGCTCAAATCACCCTCCGCACCCTGCTACCTTGCTTCAGCTTGGTCATGTTCCAGTTGAAAAGTGGGGAACTGGCATTTTGGGGCAAGAAGAAAAGAAAGGAGAGAAAGGAAGGGGAATGAAAGCAAGATGTAAACCAACTTTCTCCAGTCTTCAATCACTCTCTGACTCAGTATATTAGGATTTAGTGCTGTGAAGGGTATATCACCACTGTGCCGATCTTTGAGGAAGACTGTTCTGGATGAGGACTCTCCAGGTAACAGGGATACAGCACGCAGGAAAAGAAATGTGGTTATGCAGCCTAGGGCATGCAGCAAGGACGTAATCTGACAGTGCGAATCTTGCTGGAACGAGACTTCCCTGAGCAAAGACTTCCATCAAGTCGTCTAAGCTAACTAGAATTTCCTTCCCCCGTTTGGCTGGGAATTGGGAACATCATAGTGTGATGAGTGTGACTGGTCTGGTGGGGTGATTATGTGAGCATGTATGTGTACACACGCACACACACACGCGTCTACATACGTATTCTCTTCAACTGTTGTCTGAGCTGTTACAGAGCTGGTTTTTTTTTGGAAAAAAAGAGGCTTTTTCTCGGACATGCCCTTTTCCCCTGCTTTCCTCAGTCACCCAAGGGCAGGCACATCCCTGCTCTGACTGGGGAAACAGAGGTCCCTATCCACGGGGCTGCAAACGCCTCCTGAAGCATAGAGCATACGGTGCACCAGGCATGTCAGCGCGAGCGGGCGGGCTCAAGACTCAACTTCTCTCTGCTTTTCACGCCAGGAAACTGCAGAGGTCCTTCCTGAAAACTAGCGAGGGTGAGGTGCCGTCCTGCTGACGCTCTTTAACATTTCTTTTCTTCCTTGAATTTGTAACCCAGAGAACACTCAGAAACCCACCCTTGTCTTGGCTGCAAAAGCTGCTGAGGATTCGCTTCCAAAGAGTGTCCTTTTACAAAAAAACATCCAGCAGGCGATTCGGCAGTCTCCCTAATAGCACTTAAAGAAAGATTTCTGCGCATGAAGACAGAATCAATTTGCTACCTCCCACGTTCACTCTTAGCGTCTCATTTGCAGCTTTTTCCATGTCCCCGATCTGTGTTGCGCACTTTTTGTTAGGCAGTGCTCAATCAGTACCACACACGCAGTAACATAATCCGACGCGTGATGGGCCCTGTATTGCTGACTGGTCAATGTTGTCAGCTGGAATTGAAGGATGTTCAGCTCCTTCAAAACTGGGCCTGAGCTGAGTTCAATCCACCTGTGGTGGAAGGTGCTGCGTTGTCTTCAGCCTCCCTCCATACACGTTAACATGTGGCTTTGGCTCGGCGGCGGACGGGTCATCTCTTTGCTCAAGGGTGGAGAAACACAAGACTGATGTTTGGGGCTCAGAATTACAGAGGAAGCTTCCCTTCTCCCCCCACTCACTACAGTTTTGGAAGTCAGCATGGAAGAAAAATCCTCATCTGGTTAAATATCAGCAGTTCTGCCCATGGCCATCTTATATAACTTGGTCTTACCGGTCTCCCCAACACCATCAGCTAAGGCAGAGCAGCCAGCGCTAACACGGGCGTACAAAAGCCGAGAAAGATCTGCCAACAAAGATGCTTGGCCACTGCTGCAGCACAAGTATCTTTTTCGGAAAAAGCTTCTTTCAGCTTCTTTTTTCTTTTTCTTTATCTGCCTCCATGGTTTTGCCTTGCCTTTGCCTTTCAAAACCCGAAATTTTAATCTTGCAGAATTTGAGCAGATAGGTGATTTGCTTATTCTTTAATTGATAGTCCATTTGCTTATTCTTTAATTAAGCATTGGCCAAAGGTTCTGCTCTTACTTCCCCAGAAACCAAACTCCCATCCACAGAGGAAACCCCGCAGGGTGAGATCACACCCACCTTTATATTGTGCCCTAACCTCTGCGCCCGTTCAAAAGAGCTCTTCAGAGCTGATGGCTTGAGATTGACGGCTGTGATGACAGTCTCTGTGAAACAGACTCAGTCCCCCGGTGCTAAGACAGACTCACAACCGGAAGACAATCCTTGCTATTTCGGTTTGTGCCTTGGGACCTAGTTTTGATAAATCCTCTCTGTTCCGAGCCCTAGAGCCACCTCACTCCAGTTACAGGGAGCAGTAAGGGGGCATTGTTCCTTCACGAGCAGGAGAAACTAGAAACACCGAGCTTCGGGAATGCACTCCCAAGAAGAGCTGACATCTGAGGGGCAGCTCTTGCTGTCAGTGGGAAGATTTGATGGGCCCAAGCTTCCACGCACGTGACCAAGGAAGATCAGTCTCCAGCCGGGCGGGTGTGCTGGGGATGGGTTAGAGAAATACAGGGTTTACTTGGGTTTATTCCCAAAGCTGATGGCCACTCGCGGGATCTTATCACCCTCGTGAACGGTGTTTGGGTAACAGGATCACGTGTTTGCACATGGAGAGGCAGAAGGCGGCTCTGCACAGATGAGCGCTGAACGTGGAAGCGGTGTGGCCGTGTTGGGCAACGCCGCAGAGACACTGCTCCGCTTCTTCAGAGGCTACGCTTTGTCCTGGCCCCGTGATGCGCTGTGCGTGCGTGCACACTGCCAGCGGCTGGGGCAGGTTGCGGGGCTCTCTGTCACGCTCCGTTGCACCCACAAGCCACAGCCTTGGATGCCTCTTCTCTCAACTGGCTGAATTTCAAAGAGAAATTTGCACCCTTAATAAAAACTTGCACTGGATCCTGCCCTAGAAGGATACTCAAGCCGCCTGTTTTCACGTGCCAGGGTTACAGATCCAGTCATTTCTGCTGTGGAAAAAGTCATTTGAGATGGCGTGCTGTTTCTTCCAGACTGTGTTAGTCCTGCGGAGCGGGCGGCATGCTACCCAGAGATCCCAGGGCCTGCTAAGGCAGGGAAGGAACAAAGTAGTCCTTCTTTGCAGAATATGCAAAGAAACATTTACTCGACGTTTGCCTCTAATGCAGCAAAAGCGCTAAAAAAGAGAGAGGTGAAGGGAGGACATGAAATACGGGGAACAGGCCAAACGAGAAGTCAAGGAAGGGGAAATGAGATTCCTGAAAGCAACCTCCGTCTTCCGTCCAAAGCTTTTAGGCTTCACGCCTCTCTGACATGGTGTCCTCCTCTTCTGGGGAGGTCACGGTCCCTCGGCTCTTCAGGCCTCCAAACAGCAACTCAGACGGTCTTTGCAGTTACAGCGTGTGTAACTGCAGTCCTGTGCTGAGTTCTGACGTGTCTTTTCTTGCAGTCTCCTGATGGATCCGTGCTTTGTAAATCGCCAGGCCGAGTGAACAACAGGCACCTCAGCAAAGAGGGTTTAGGGATCTGAGACGGAGGGCAGGACACCGTTAGCTGCGGAAGAGCCTTTCCTTTGGCAGAGATCGGAGAAGCCCGTGCTGGCAGGGAGACGCCGCGGTGTAGAGACCTACACCCTGCAGTGTGGTGGCGGGGGCCTGTGCAGGAGACATGCGGGAGCGAGGCTTTGAAAAGCCGCTTATCCCCAGGAGCCTGCGCCCAGGCAGCAGGGGAGGGTGGACAGACTATGACGGTGCCAAGGAGGCTGCTGTCTGGCATGAGAGTTAGCGCCTAAGCAGCAGCATCACATGGCATTGATCATTCGTTTGCCCATACTAATTCCCGCAAACCACAGCAGGGCTAATAGCCTCTCCACCGGCTGCAGGCGCCTCCGGGCCACACGGTAAGAGCCGTGACACCAGCCGGGTTACGCCTGTGAGGCCAGGAGCAGCCGCGCTCCTCCAGCAGCTGTGGCCCGGGGAGTTCGGGATGTGCCAGTGGTTTTGATTATGTTTGCACTTCCTCTTCTACAACTGACAATTGTCATGGTCTGAAAGTGTTTCTTCCTAGCAGTACACCAGGCAAAAAAAGAGAAATAAACTATTTTTGTTGTTTGTTTTAGTTGCCGCTGGCTTCTTAGGGGTCCTGAAGCGGGGGGCACAGGACACAATAGAGAAGAGAACAGACCAGCTTTCAGGGACCGGCTGACCTTTCAGACCCCTTGAGTCTTCACAAAAACCTCACCAGTTACAAACCAGCTGTGGAATCAGGAACTCCTTTTGACGTCACTGCTGAAAAGTCCTAATTAGATAATTTCCCAAACCATGCGGGTCTCAAGTGCCTCAGCTTCACCTTTAGCCCTGGACCGGCTCACCCAATTTAGTGGTTAAAGGTTCAGCTCCGTGTCAGGTCAAAGGCGTTCTTGAGAAGACACCTATTGTTTCCAAATGGGTTTTGCCATCTGACGCTATTTCAGGATGCCTCCTTCCCCGCGTGCTTCCAGTGCCTCGGCGTTCAGCCCAGCTGCTCCAAGGGCAGCAGCAGCCGTCCTGACCTGTCTCTCGCCTTAACCATCCCAGCAGCCTTCACCTCCGAAGCCGTGAACACAATCCAGCGCCCCAAAAGGCATTTGGAAACGCTACGGTGTATTTATATGTATGCGGCATTGCAAGGAAGCTGATAATAGCGAGCAATAAAAGCAACAAGCCCGTCTCTTGGCACAAGGTCCAGCGCCGTGCTTTGCAAGCGGTCCCTGTTTAACTACAAACTTCCGCACGTACCTAACGCACGGCTAGCAGCACAGCGAGCCTCTCGCGCCTCTGAAACGGAGCTGTGGCTGAGGCGGAAAACGCAGCTATGTTTCTGCAGGCGCAGAAGTTTATGGCGTGAGGGGAAGGAGGATGCCGGCGTTGATGAAAGCGCAAGGACCGCGCTTGTGAAGCAAACATGTAGCAGCGTAAGAAGAAACGAGGGTTTTCCCTTCCTGCTGTTTTTAACAGTTGCGTTTTTATCACCTGGTAGATTAAGCCCAACCTTATCAATTGAAGTTCAATTCATTACTTCACTCTAATTCAGTATTAATTCCGTGAAATGACTGATTTTGCTTTTCCCCCCCAACCGACACAGAATAAGGCCCCCGTTTTCAGTACGCTGCCTTGGTGACAGAGGTGGTACGAGAGGTGAAGGGTATGCCTGCTGTCCCGCTAAACCCATTCAAACCCAACCCTCAGTACATCGCAAGGCAAAGAGGAAAGGTAAAGCCGTTGCGATCACCAAGCAAGCCCCGGGCCTTCGTGGGGCACCGGAGTGAAGAGGCAGCGATGTGACGGCACCACCGCTGCGCTTATTTGGGGATTTTCTCTTCAGCAAAAACAAGGCGGGCTTGCCAGACCTCTGCGCTTCAGGTTAAACGTATTTCTGATGTTTATTCTTGTCTGCATTCCACTCATTTTTTTTCCGTACGCCCTAAAATATCATTTGAAGTTTATTACAGTCGCTCTAAGAAAGGCCACGTGGTGGGTTTGGCTCCATGTCTGATTTTTCCGCGCTCCCCCGAATGACAGCATTTCGTGGTCGACCTGCTGCCTGTGAACCTTTGCTTCGTGCCGCCTGGCTGAGCTCTTGCACGTAGGCGATTTGCTTTTTTAAATACGCTGCTCATCCCTCTTGTCCAGGAATGGATAAAGGGCACGAGGCACTGTTGTGTTGCTCTGCGATAACACCTCTCCGCTCAATGATTTGTCTCTGGATACTGAGCGTATAAAACCTGGGTCAGCGCGGATGTTTGAGCAGATTTCGAGATTTTAGCTACGGGTTCATAAATGCTGCTTTTAAAGCGAAGCCTCTGCAGGGGTCCCTGGGTCACGCAGGCAGATTCCCCAAATCTTAAAGAGCCTGCAAAGAAAGGCTTAAAATCACTGGGCGCAGAGGTACCTGAAGGCACGGTGCTTCCGAACAGACCTGCTCTGCCACCCAGGGCTCTGCAAGCGTGCTGAAGAGCAGGAAAGTCCCAGGCTCCAGCAGACGTGCCGTGGACCTGCTGGGGCTCGCTGGTCTGACACGGGACCCCCAGACTTACCTCAGCACTGGCAAACCTGAGTTTTGCTGCCCAGGAGTGACGGGCTGAGTCTCTCCTGCTGCGGGAAAGGGGAGAGGAGAGACGGAGTACCGTGGAGAGCCTGCAATTGGGGCAATTTCTACGGGTTCCTCGGAAGCAGCCGCCGCTCTGCGGAAGCCAGGCCCCACGCAGCATCTGCACTAGCCCGACCCAGCTGTGAAAGGCAGCTCCCCCCTTTGCCTGGACATACAGGCCCCCCCCCGACTGGTGGTTTTACGTATGCCTTGAAGAGGTCTTGAAATACAGCTTTACAAAAAAAAAAAGGGGGGGGGGATATTGGAGAGGATCAGGACCAAAGCGGAGGTGCGAGCCGCAGCTGCGCAGAAACCTCTGTGAGAAGGGTGCAACGCTGTCGCTGCATCGTCGGGGGGGGG
>VZSC01001610.1:19973-56715 GCA_013398225.1 Steatornis caripensis | reverse complement strand
TTGCATGTGTGTGTATGTATATGCACACACATACGTATTCTGATTTGCATTACTACTATTTTCTTTTTTCTCCCTAGAAGACAGTCTTCTCTTCCAGGCCCCAACTGTAAATTTCCTAAGGCATTGACTTAATCTTCCCTCGATCTGTCCTCATCGCTGGGATCACTGGGATGAAGGCCTGGAAGCGAAGCATCCAGGACCTCACAGCCAAAACAAAACAATGGCTCCTTTCCCCAGCCTCCTAATAAGTTAAAGAAGTTATGCGAAAATAAACAAAACGGTGGCCTGGTCACATAGCTGAGCGCCCCAGCTCCCGCGCCACACCGTGCCGTGCCGTGCCGTGCCGTGCCGTGCCGCGCCACCGAGGCTGGCAAGCCCGCGGGACGTGACGGCCATGGTGGCGCACACGGGGTCCGGTGGCGGAGCCTACGCTCCCGCGGCTGGGCGCGCTGCCTGGTGGGCTTGCCACGAGGGACCCCAGGGACATCAGCCCCCGCGTCGTCCCCTCTCAGTGCCGCTCCCGGGGTCCAGGCTGGCGGCAGCACCGCTGCCCACCTGTGTGATCACACACGCGGTGTGGAGGAGCGGCGGCACAGCCCGCGTGCTCCGCGCTCCTGGTCCGCCGACGTCTCCAGAAGTGCAGAAACACAGCCTTAGGGAAGGCTGGTGGTGTCTGGTGACATAACGGGCTTTCCGGAACAATTCTTTGCTTTATTTTTCCATAAAGTTTGCCCTATTTACAGCGCTCTGAGGTTATTTAGTCATAAGGACCCAAATGAGTCGCTTGTACGTGGCAAACCAGAAGAGCAGTATTACTGCGCCGGACGGTTTTTGGATCGCGTAGGTGTTCTCTTACAATCGCGTAAGTCGTCACAACACAGGTAAGTCAGAGTTACTTCAACCGGTGCTGCCACCAGCATTATATGCCTTCGTTTGCTCTGTGTGGTTTGGAGGAGAACTTGTATCTTTGTGAAGAAAACCCTGCCAAGCACACTTGGTGCAGTGCTCCCAGAGCCGAAACGTCACAGATCTCGCCAGAGGAATTCGTCGCGCTCCGCTGTGCCACCCGCGTGAGCAGCACACCCGGGGAGCCGGCGGGGCACAGTCGTTGCCTCAGACTGGGACATTTCTGCAGGGTTACAAACGTGGCTCCCAAGGCAAGTTAGCACGTTGAGGGCATCCCACTGCTGACAGCGGTGGCAATTTCGCTCTTTTTAGCAGAATTACGATCGGAGAGTCTGCGTGGGTTTTTCCGCCGTTCACTTCAAAAAACCCCACGCATTTTTAAGATGCTGTCTTTCCCTGAAACGACGCTGCTGACAGTCAAGGCTTTGCCCCGTCTGCTCGGACCTGCTGATACGTCGAAGCGTCAGTGCATACGCAATTCAGCTGCCCCTGAGCAGTCACACCAGAGAAAAACAGGGCAGCGCAGCGCCTGGTGACTTGCGAGCAGATGCTGCGGCACGGTACGAGCCGTGAGACACCCCCCTGCACGCTGGGCCGCCTGAGAACGCCGGGGTTCGGCGTGTGTGCGGAAACCAAGGGCCTTTCTGAAGTTTCCCCTTATTTTGGAGCCCGGAGCGTGCTTTAAAAAAGCGTGTCCTAGTACGGCTGGTCGGTGGGCCCGCATTCAGTCAAGGGGTTTGCTGTGCGGCCAGGCTGCCGGCTGTGATGTGGCTTTGCAAGCGGCGGCAGCGCCCTGCCCTCCCGCGGGACAGCTGTGCCAGCGGGACATGCCGGGCTGGGTCTGACACCGGCACCGGCCCCGGCACCGGGGCTCCCGCCCTCGCCCCGGCCTCCCCAATCATCCCCGTGCTCAATCAGGCCCACCCTTGCGCGGGACTCCGCTCCCGCCTGCGTGAGAGGCTTTGTTGCAGCAAATACCGACTTGTGAGGCTGAGTTTACATTAAAAAAAGTAATTTGTGCCCGAAGGAACGAATCCCACATTGTTTTTTCACTTTCCCGCTGCGCTGCTATTTTTTTCGCCTTGTCCCTCGTTAAGCGTCTCCCTGCCGCGGCGCGGGCAGCCCTGCACTCCCCAGTCCCCAGCCACGCGGTGTGCTTTATAGTTTTTCTCAACTACCGCATGAGGACTTCCAGATGAATTCTCAGGGTGAACGTTGCCTTCAAAAGAGCCTGCAAGATTAATTAGACTTTCCAGTAGCCTCGGTAGGTGGGTAAACACCGCTGCTCCGGCTGTGCGCAGGCCAAGAGCAAGTAGTTGGGAGCCCGAGCATCTTGCCCAAACCTGCGGAAGAAGCCGCAAAGCTCGGTTACCAGGACCGAGGTCTCGCTTTCTCGTTCGGTCTGGAAGATACGATATTCTCTGATCTGGTTTTCCTTCAGCATCTCTTCTGACGTGCCCCCAGACCGGCTCGAGGGGTGTCTGAAACAGGGAGGGGCGTTTTCCTGGGGGTCTTTGTGCTCAAGCCTTATTTCCTTTTGATACTTGCCTATCACGCAACCTCAGCTCGCTGGGGACAACGGTGGTTTTGTTGTTCATTAAAGGACTTAAATTAACTGAAAAAAAAAAAAATCAGGCTCTTCCTTAAGAAGCTTATAATTTAATAGGTGAAATGTCAGGGAAAATCAATGCAAGTCTGTTTCCTCTCTGCTTCATTACGCACTCCATTAAACAGCTTTTATGTTCTGTTTATAGGTCGGTTGTGTGTTTCTTCTTTTTTTTCTTTATTTCTTATTTTTTTGTAAAAGAAACATTTTTACATTTATGACGTAAAGCAGGCTGGGCTGAGAACCAGCGCTACAAGAAACGCGTTTGGCTTGAGCAAGGAATCTGTGAGACCACAAACGTCAAGATGTCCCTAGCAAGAGGCTCTGTGGCGGGACACCGCGGAGGGGAGGCGGGTGGGGAAATCAAACACGTTCCAGGCAATTTGCTGATTGCAAATCTTCAGAGGTATAAAATGTCCCTAAATTACTACGCTCCCCCCTGCGGTGTTAAGAGAGGTCCGATCGCCCAACCTGGAAAGAGAAAACCACAAGCAATTTGTTAATGTTTCTGTCTCACCCCTACGGTGAGGAGCGAGAGAACGCCTTTCCCAGTTCGTAAACACTGCCTGGTTGACTGGAGGGATGTTCTCGCCCGGACGTGGCAAATTTTATAGCCGTGTGAATAAGAAACAGAGCACGCAAAGGAAAGTATTACGGTTTAGGGGGTGATAAAACTTCATGCCACCCTGCTCTGTCCCCCTCCTGCCCCGTGCTTTCCCAAAATGTCCGTTGGGAAACCTTGGCTTCGGTGAGGCTTAGGAGGCAAAGAGGACAGTCAAACAGAGTTCGGAGACCAGCAGAGATGTCGTCCAGGATAATGCCTTTATTTTCCCTGAGCAATGGAAGATAATAGCTCATGGCTGGATCATGAGGTTGAGAATGAAGCTTTTAATATTTTTCCCCCCCTTAATTTACCACAGGATTGCTTGGCAAAGTTATTTTTGTTGCTGGATGTCTCAGTTTTTCCAAATGTACTGCGGGGACAAATCTTGCCCAGCTTGGACCAAGCCTATGAATGTTAATTTACCGTTATTTGTAAAGTGCTGTGTATCACCAAGGACAAAGCCCTGCAGGATTGTCCAAGGGCAGAAACGACGCCGATGACGGTGCTGCGGTGACGCTGCCAGGACACTTCCCACACGGCAGGACCAGCCTCTGCATTTTCACCGCTCTTCCCTTCGTTCTCACCCATTGCCAAGAGTATCTTAAAGCAGTGGCAAACCTCCAAAGCTTTCTACCGTGGGAGGACAAGTGAAGCGAAGGCGCTACTCGAGNCGCTACAAGAAACGCGTTTGGCTTGAGCAAGGAATCTGTGAGACCACAAACGTCAAGATGTCCCTAGCAAGAGGCTCTGTGGCGGGACACCGCGGAGGGGAGGCGGGTGGGGAAATCAAACACGTTCCAGGCAATTTGCTGATTGCAAATCTTCAGAGGTATAAAATGTCCCTAAATTACTACGCTCCCCCCTGCGGTGTTAAGAGAGGTCCGATCGCCCAACCTGGAAAGAGAAAACCACAAGCAATTTGTTAATGTTTCTGTCTCACCCCTACGGTGAGGAGCGAGAGAACGCCTTTCCCAGTTCGTAAACACTGCCTGGTTGACTGGAGGGATGTTCTCGCCCGGACGTGGCAAATTTTATAGCCGTGTGAATAAGAAACAGAGCACGCAAAGGAAAGTATTACGGTTTAGGGGGTGATAAAACTTCATGCCACCCTGCTCTGTCCCCCTCCTGCCCCGTGCTTTCCCAAAATGTCCGTTGGGAAACCTTGGCTTCGGTGAGGCTTAGGAGGCAAAGAGGACAGTCAAACAGAGTTCGGAGACCAGCAGAGATGTCGTCCAGGATAATGCCTTTATTTTCCCTGAGCAATGGAAGATAATAGCTCATGGCTGGATCATGAGGTTGAGAATGAAGCTTTTAATATTTTTCCCCCCCTTAATTTACCACAGGATTGCTTGGCAAAGTTATTTTTGTTGCTGGATGTCTCAGTTTTTCCAAATGTACTGCGGGGACAAATCTTGCCCAGCTTGGACCAAGCCTATGAATGTTAATTTACCGTTATTTGTAAAGTGCTGTGTATCACCAAGGACAAAGCCCTGCAGGATTGTCCAAGGGCAGAAACGACGCCGATGACGGTGCTGCGGTGACGCTGCCAGGACACTTCCCACACGGCAGGACCAGCCTCTGCATTTTCACCGCTCTTCCCTTCGTTCTCACCCATTGCCAAGAGTATCTTAAAGCAGTGGCAAACCTCCAAAGCTTTCTACCGTGGGAGGACAAGTGAAGCGAAGGCGCTACTCGAGCAGCTCTAGCGGGGGAACCGGATGGTCAGCACTACCCAACAAACAGATTTCTAAGCCGAAGAAAAGACACTGGAAATTACTGAGTGCCACGGTAATTCTTGTGAGGAAAGTGCTTCTTTTGGAAAAGTTTGATCTCTACTGGAGCTTAGAGAATTCACCAGCAGCAGCGAAGGTCTCTGCTCAGCATTTGCAGGGAAAAGTCTCGTGTCAAATACAGGGGACCTCTTTGATGAATCCGGTTACCCTCCCAGCTGCAGGTCACAGCAGGAACGTGCTGGTGGGCTGGGACACGCAGTGAGAACCAAGGGCAGCACGGCTGCAGTAACCAGCCAGAGAGGCCAGTTAGCGAGAGATAGGAGGGTGAAAAATGGTGATTGATGGTGGTGATGATGACTTTGTGAGAGAAGTTTCACATTACCCATAACCAGGATCATTGTGGTGTGACAGGCCTTAAGAAACGAGTCAACAAAGTGCCAGGGAAAGATTCGGCAGAAGCACTGCTAGGGAAAGAGCGTGGAAAGGAAGCTCCAGAGAGGGTTGGGAAAACCTCCACTAGCGTAGAGAGGGCCGGGAAACCGCGCTGCTGTGCCGATTGCTGTCACGTCACGCTGTCAGGACGTTTCATGCTGTGACAAGTAGCACTCCTGGGGAATGGACCGTCTATAGGCTTCCCCCCCAAATCAATGCTTGCTGATAGCCCTCTGCTGCTGGGGGGTAGAAATGTTTGGGACCAACTTGCAAACTACATCTAAACCCAGCTCAGCTCGGAGATGTCTAACTAAGAGATCTCTGTGTCTGGAGAGAAAGGGAATCTCTTGTTTCCCAAGAGCATTTGCAACCTTAACAGAAAAAGCAAAGGATGGGAGAAAACAATTCACAGATTTAAAGTCTAGAAGTAGGAAGACAGGCGGAAAGACAAACTAAGTCTCTTCTGCATGACTGAGTCACAGCAAATGCTTTTTGTTATCTTACACCAGTTTTACCGAATCGATAACTCGTACAGAAAATCTGAAAAAACATGTAAGATTATGTTGTTCGAGAAGAATCTCATTTTGCTGCCTGCTAACAGAGAGGTCCCGGGAAGGTGCTCCCAGCCTCTTCTCCCCTAGCGAGTGGTGCTGGAAAGAGCCATGGTTTTGAAATCGTCAGCGGTCGAACAACTATGCTTTTTTTCAAGGATGGAAGTTTGCATCATCGGGGGCACTGAACATCTTTCTGAAAGATAGGAAGGTAGAAAAAAAAGTACAAAAAGAGCATATTAAACTATAATATATAAAGTATGTAGTAATGAAGAGTCACACAGATTTTCTAGAAATGGCCACGAAAATACCGAGACGTGCCGCATTAGTGCGATTTATCTGTTTGGCTTTTGTCACCTTCGCATTTTTGATTTTCTGTTAGTGAAAAGGTTCAGATATGCTGATGGATGGAAAACACATCAGAAAACTGCTCAGGATTAATTAAGCAAGTGCAATGGGAACAGTTGATTCTCTGACGCCTGTCTCTTGGACCATACCCGGAGAAGTTTGGCTCTACCAAGGAAGAGATGGTTAAACTGATGAATACATAAAATATTCATTAGGAATTCGTGTCCTCGGTCAGGTAGGTAGTGGGATGCAAATTAATGCTCCGCTTCAAGAACATTTACCAAAAACATTGTTTCCTTTTTTTGTTCTTTAAAAAAACAAAGAGTAAAAAATGAATAATTATTCTGCTGCAAATCGCAGCTAGAACTTTGATTCAAATCAGAATAGTCCGCACCTCCTTGTGTCTGTGTTTTCTTAAATACCTATGAACGACCTCATGCTGTAACACCTTCCCGCGCGTGTTAGCCGTGGCGATGATACGAAACCCTCCCTGCAGTCAAGGGCTCCCGTGGGCACCGCGCAGCATGGGCAGAGCGCAAGAACCGTGCTTCCTACCGGATAAGGGCCGAAAATGCAAAAGCCAGGTTACATGATCTGACAGGCAAGGTACAGGCAAATCTAAACAACTTCTCCGGTGCCTGAAATGGCCTTGCTCATACACCCCAGAAATATGGAAACACTGGAAGCAAAGTTAATTGAATTTTCCCTACTCTTTCCTTCGTCCTCAAACCTCACTGCACTAAAAAAAAAAATAATCCCTTTTAAAAAATAGCTATCAGAGCTGGAAATTGAGTTCACATGAAACGAGTTAGGGATGAGAGCAGAATCGTGATTAAATTTACTTGGAAAAAAAAAGAAAGTACAGCTGAAGATGGGAGGCCATCCTTGTGTAAGGCCGTTCGGGGAGGGCACGGGCCGAGCCGCCGGTGGGTACCGCGTGTCAGGGCAGCCGAGCATCGTGCCACCGTCACCCATAGCTCTCCCTGAGTACGGGGTGGGCCCTTATCTCCTCTGGCAGTATCTGAGCCTAAAAGGAGGCCTGGCTTTCTGCGGGGAACGGGGTTCCCCCTGCCACAGGCTGCCTGCTTTCGCTGGCGTGAGAACCGGCTTCCTGCCTTTTGATAACCAACACTAGCTGAAGCAAGATTTCTGCCTAGTGTGCATTTCCTAGTGCTTTGTCGCTGTGATTGAAGCAATACTCTTTCCACTGCTTCTCCTGAGAGACTTTCCAGCGTTTGATACATCTGGCTGTTGAAGTGTTGCCTTCAGCATCCTCTAATTGCAGTTTGAAATTAAGCTTATTTTTTTCCACCCTGGCTTTTGCTGGTCTGCTACTGGGATGATTTTTTCTGGAGTAATTCACAGCAAATGAGTTTCAGAAGGGCAGTGACTAGGTAGGGGAGGGTGGGAGACCCAGCTCCTGCTCTGAGCAGTCACTTTCCAGTTTGGGATTTTTCTGTGTTTCCTTCAAAACGCGAGCGGTGCCTCTGCCACGGAGTCTCACGGGCAGTACGAGGACTGGAGCTCTGTGTCTACACGTGTCTTGGACCACAGCCCTGTATTTCTGACACCCCTGAAGGGTCCGTGCTACGCGGCTGCCCTATTCCTCCCCCCACACGCACACTACCCAGACGTAATCCCGGCCTCTACGCCGAGCTCAGTCTCAGCCTCCCAAAATCGCGAAGCATGCTTTCCCCACAGTGTTTGATAAGGGGTCCAAGACCAATCGACGAGTGTTTTTTTACGACTGAAGACAAGAACCCGTGTTTGGGAGGCATGTCCCGCAGCGGGACCGCACGGTTGCAGTCTCCAGTTTCCCCAGGGTGGCTGGTGCGTGTGGTTTTGCACAGGGATACCTGAGGACTGAGCACCTGCCTGGCACAACCACCCCAAGGTGCCACTGGTGAGAAANCGACGAGTGTTTTTTTACGACTGAAGACAAGAACCCGTGTTTGGGAGGCATGTCCCGCAGCGGGACCGCACGGTTGCAGTCTCCAGTTTCCCCAGGGTGGCTGGTGCGTGTGGTTTTGCACAGGGATACCTGAGGACTGAACACCTGCCTGGCACAACCACCCCAAGGTGCCGCTGGTGAGAACTAGGCAGGAAGCAAAAAATTTAAACCGAGAGCATCCCCTGAAACCAGAATGTTTCAGGGCTTTAAAAATGTGCTTTGCTGTTGCACAGCCAAATGGAAAGTAGGCCACACAAATATTTTTTTCCAAAACCCTTTTCTACCTTTTCCCTTTTGCTGTCCCCCTTAGAAACAGAGAAAAACAGCCAAAGGTTTTCCGTAATCCTGGTGGCGGAGAGCCCACCTACTGTGGGTTTAAATCCTTGCTTAACCATGGGGCCGTGGCTCAATCTTTTTCACTTTTCCGATGAATGTTTCTTTGACATCTGACAGCTTTGGCAGCAGAGGCTGGCGGCAGGCTGGGAGCAGAGGCAGTAGCCGTGTGCCCCCAGGTGTATGGAGAGGGGCCACATCCAGCTCCGTCCAAAGGAGGCCGCAGGGGGATCGAAGATTTGCCTCGGTTGGGATTATGGGGCCGTCCTCCCTTGAACTTCTCTCTGTCTCTTCCCAATTGCCAACAGACATGCCATCCCACGTGCGGGGAATGCTCTTGGTAAATCAGCCACTTCTGGTAAAATGCTGTTTTGCACCCCAAATTTCCAGGCATCCCTCCTGTGGCCGTATCTGATACCACACCACTGCCAACCCTGGTGTCGGCTTCTCGTTCCCTCTACAACCAGACAAAACCATTTTATTTGAGTAACAATCCGAATGGCTTAAAAAAAGGACAAAAATCTAATTTTAAAGGGATTATGGTGAACCTCTTGTAAACTGTGTTCGATATGAAGAGGACTTAGAACAGGGCCCGTAATGGGTCTCAGTGGCTATGCTGGGGAAACAGGTCATTTCCTGACGGTTAACAGCTAATTTTTCCAGCAATCAGAATGCAGGCATCATGCGTATAGGTTTCTAATGGACACTTGTGAAACGGCAAGAGGACTGATGAATACCAGGTGGCCAAACTTCACTTTCCTAGCATTGAAGACTCCATTTAACTCAGCAGGCAGCGGGATATCTGACCCCCTGAATCTGTACGGTAGTGTACGGGCAGTTTGTATGCATATACGGTTTACGCTCCTCCTCCTGGGAAACAAAACCCATTGATAAACAGCATCATTGCAATGTCTCCATTAGGAACAGCATTGCCAGAAGTATTCAGTCCTGGAACTCGTTCCCTTATGCATCCTGGGGTCACCAGAGCCGCCACCGTCTGCTAACTCTGTGACTGCTGGCCCACCGCGTCGCTTTGCTGCGATGGTCTGCCTGGAAGCAGTGAGCCAGGAGAGCGCGCTCCATGAGATCACCGGTGCTTGGAGGGGTGGCCCCCAAAACTCACCACCGTAGGACCAATAAGGCAAATAAACATTAGTTCGGCTTTTTGTCACGCTCTCTTATCATTCTGTATGCTGTCAATAGTCCTGTTTTACAGAAGAAATGCTGTTTATGAGTTCTATGCGCTGCTATCTGTTACGGCATGGTTTACTATAACTAGTATTACTTGTAATTAGAATAAGTTGGGTTTTTTTTCCCCAATGAAATCTGGTTGTTTCTTGTAGAGACTTTTTTCCTGTGACCGAAAAGTCCCATTTGTGCAATTTTTCATAATGCTTTATATCAGAATTCTGATTGAAAACAAGGTTCGTCGATTCAGCATAGTATTTTTCACTCAAAAAATGGAATACGGACCCATTTTGAGCCTTCTGCTTACTGGCTCTGGCAGTAGTGCCTAGCTCAGAAAGGATTTTGATTATTAAGTTCAGAGTTCATTCAAGGCTGTAGAGGCCTGATCATTCAGATTTACAGCTTGCAACCATTTTTCACTTTTACTGGCCATCTCTCCAGCATTCAACTTCCGCTTGCTTCGTGGCAGTCTCGCTTCAAATTCTGGAAATGGGTCCAGGAGACTTCTCTTGAAAAGCCCGTGAAACGTGTCCATCTCCTGCTGCCAAACTGTGCCGGTGCCTCTCCTTTGCCATGCGGCTCCCCGTGAATTTCCAGAAGCTCCTGAATACACAATGATATGTAGCTTCTGAAAATCCTCCTGGGATTTCTGCAGAGCGGAAAAACTGATGACGCTGGCTGGATTTCTTTGGACTAGGAATCTAAAGAGAAATTAATTTCTGATGTAAATTCTCTGTACAAAGCAGCTGACAAAGGTACGAGATACTGTATGGTTTTGTTACACCGTACTGCATGATAAATTCAGTGGGAATTTACGCTGGGATTTAAATCCGCAGTGGTTAAGAGCTTGGCTTCCTGGGGGCTGTCACCTTTCCAGATGAGCTGTGTTGCCCTGAGCAGCCAGAGAGCCACAGGCAGTTTAGGGCTCTCCCCCCAGACCTCTGAGTTACAAGAAGAAGTAACCGGGTAAAAGACAAGTCTCCCTTTTCAAAGCTGCGAAAAGGCAAACGTCTGGAGAGGTTGTGGGAAGGCAAGGGGAGACAGGAGACCTGGAAAAGAGAGAGAAGATCAATGAGATCCAGGGCAGATGCAGGAATGGGAGACACTCTGCTGCCCACGAAGAGTAAGGCAGCAGCCACTGCAGAGCCTGTTCTTGCGAGGACTTGGCCTCTCTGCCTCTACCTCCCCCACATCCCTCGATCGGAATTAGTTCCTCATGTTATGTAGCTACCTCTTGGTCCTTCCTGCTCTTTCTGATATTGTACAGACCGTAGTCTAGGGGTTAACACTCAAGATGGGGAGCTAGCCTTCTTGGACCCTGTTTGCAGCTCCGTGACTGATACATTGTGTAGCTGTGGGCAAGTTACTTAATCTTTCTGCGCCTTGGGTCCCTCATCTTCAGAGGATAACAGTACCAACTGGCCTGCCGGAGAGATTATGGGACTTAACTAAAGCGTCTTTGAAAAGCCGTGTCTGGCGTCTTGGATGGAGAGCAAATTGGTACTCATGCATATTGCTCCTCATGATGTAATGCAATTATTAAGAAAAGATGTTTGCAGGCATTCAGTGGAAGTCTCACGGAAAATTATCTAAAGAAGGCTCACTCACAGGCATACCGAAGGCCGAGTTAAGCTTTTTTTTTCAGTTTGCCAGATCTTACAAAGGGAGGAACATCTGGACAGCGGATTCCAAACAGAGCCAGGGCCCAAGCCAAGTAATTCGGTGTAGTGTCTCTGGGAATGCAGTGGGCATTTCCTATCATCTCACACAAAGGGAGCTCAACCGAGAAACAGTTTTTGTGCAGGAAGACACAAGCTCAACCCAAGAACAGCTGTCAAGACCTTCATGTGCCCGAACTAAGGATACCCGTCCTAGTCCTCATATGCCGCCAGTGCTGGGAGTCTCTGTTTCACAAAGCTGGGAGCTGGGGTCCAGGTAAATAGAGCTGGACTTTGAGAGAGTCTAATAACAAAATTTTCTCCATATGTGATGAAAGGAGCCAAGTAGTGCTGCCTTACACCAGCCATGTAATAACAGCCTCAGTTCCTCTAAACTGTCAGCAGTAAAACTATATTCGCTTTGAGCAACACCTTGGAGAATGGAGTGAAATGATTTTTTAAGGAAATAAAACCTATTTTGCAAAACGTATTTATTGTACACACTACCTTCTGCTAAGTGGTATGGAGTAATACTAGTATCAGATTGATTTGCACTCTTACAGCGCTTTCCACTGGAGGGTCTCTGCACGCCTTGGTAGGCTTGCCTCCGCAGCCCCTACTCCTGCCCTCACCTTGCTGAACGCACGGAGACCACACTCACGGCTTGGCCACGGCGTTTCTCACCCTTCCCTGACACAGGTCAGTCCATGGGCACACGCAAGCCATGCAGATCACCTCTGATGACTGCTGAATTACCATTCAAAGGCGAGGAAGGAAACATTTTGTTCCTGCCCTTGCGGGGATGTGCCCAAACCCGCAGCCTCCGAGTGTGCCCGGACCCTGGGATCACTGCCCCTGTGGGTGGCGGTTGCAAGTCTGGGCACATTTGTGTCGCTGTTCTCTTTCCAGAGGTGCGTATCCTTAACACAAGGCAGATGATAATGCAAAGAGCATATGCTGATGCTGACTTCTGTTGTGTGACCAACATCTTCCTCAGCACCTCATTAAAACGGTGGAGAACGAGCTGGTAAATGGCCACATTTACATTAGTGTTGTACCTGCCTCCCTCTCCATTTGTTCCATGCGTACACACAGATGACACACAGTGAGCTTTGCTCGTCTGGGATCTTGCAAACCTCCTGTACCGTGTGGTGGATTCACTAAATCCAACGGGGCTCAGAGACATTTTTTTAATTCAACATCAAACTGCAGGGCTGCATGTGTATGTGCATGTCTGTACAGACAGGAGATTCTGGGTATGACAGAGGGCACAGAGCATCCCCTGGGTATGTGATTGCACTTACGTGTGTTGCAAACGTTAACAGGATGGATTTGGTCTTAAAGTACAGTCAGAAGCGCAAAGAGGACGTATAGACAGATCTTGGCAGGGACAAGATTTAAGGTTCTAGTGCAGCAATTTTGCATTTAATGAGGTATATGTGCTCTGCTGAGCAGACGTAGAGACCCCTCCACCTAGGAGGCTGGCTAAACTGGAATGTAAAGTGGTACTTTATCCTTATCTCAGGGTCCTGCCCTTGGGTCACAACAACCCCATGCAACGCTACAGACTTGGGGAAGAGTGGCTGGAAAGCTGCCCGGCGGAAAAGGACCTGGGCGCGTTGTCAACAGCCGTCTGAGTATGAGCCAGCAGTGTGCCCAGGTGGCCAAGAAGGCCAACGGCATCCTGGCTTGTGTCAGACATAGCGTGGCCAGCAGGACCGGGGCAGGGATCGTCCCCCTGTCCTCGGCACTGGTGAGGCCGCCCCTCGAATACCGTGTTCAGTTTTGGGCCCCTCACTACAAGAAAGACACTGAGGTCCTGGAGCGTGTGCAGAGAAGGGCAGTGAAGCTGGCGAAGGGTCTGGAGCACGCGTCTGATGAGGAGCAGCTGAGAGAACTGGGGTTCTTCAGCCTGGGGGAAAGGAGGCTGAGGGGAGACCTCACCGCTCTCGACAGTGACCTGAAAGGAGGCTGGAGTGGGGTGGGTGTGGGTCTCTTCTCCCAAGCCACAAGCAATAGGACAAGAGGACATGGCCTCAGGTTGCGCCAGGGGAGGATTAGATTGGATATTAGGAGAAATTTCTTGACCGAAAGAGTTGTCAAGCACTGGAACAGGCTGCCCAGGGAAGGGGTGGAGTCCCCGTCCCTGGAGGTATTTAGAAGATGTGTGGATGTGGTGCTTAGGGACATGGTTTAGTGGTGGGCTTGGCAGTGCTAGGTTGATGGTTGGACTTGATGATCTTAAAGGTCTTTTCCAACCTAAATGATCCTATGATTCTATAGCACACAACTGGTTAAAAAACCTGCCAGGATCATGAGTCAATGACACGATGCAGTTGCACAACAAAAAAGCTCCACCAAAGAGATTTTGCAATGTAGCAAAATGAATTTTTCATGCAAGGTAATTATCCTGTTGTACTCTGCTTTTGTGGCCAGAGCACGAGGGAAGTCTTGGTAAGACTTACACATATAAGGTTTCGCCTTACTCTGGATCTCCCTAAATCCTGGGCTATATTAACTTAACTATGAATCAGGCTCCTGACTCCATTTGAATTGCGGCTCCTCAACAGAAGTCATGCAGTTTCTTTATGCGCCGTTAGCTGAGACACGGATGTGCTGTAAGCAGATGAGCTGCTTAGATACAGCTTTTGATTTGCACCCGTTTGGAAGATGGGTATCTCTAGTTTTGGATATTGCACTTCAGGAAAGATGTAGTGAAGAGAGCCCAGAATAATAAGAATTAGAAAACACAGCCACTGGGAAAGAGTAAAGGAATTCCAAATGTGTCCTCCAGAAGAGAGAAAAAAGTGAGGATGATGTGAAAGTCCTCTGATATGTAAAGCTTCTTCTGAAATGGACAATGTTCTTTCATACTCCCCGATATTCTGGGAAGAGGTACAAATAACGTGTTCAGTTTGCAGCAAATAAGCTGTTCGAAATTGAGCGAAGCTATCTAAGCACTTCCAGTTAAGCACTGGGAGTGGCTGAGGGGACTGGGGATCCCCTTCTTGGAGTGTTTTAAGAAAAAGTTAGATGGCAATTGGTCATGAATAGGTCAGTTTAAACTCTGCTTAGATATGAGTGTTGGGCTAGATGAAGTCCTTGCTTTCAGCCCTGCGTTTCCGTGTTCTGCTTGACCCCTTAGTCTAAGGAGCTGGAGAGCCCTGGAGGCTGGGTTGGCAGAAGAAGAGAGCCCCTCCAGGCTATACAGATTGCACTGACTCATTTGTCACCACTACGGTGCATTTTGCCTCCTCTCCCTGTCCCTTTTCCAATATTCTTTTTGAAGTGGCACGGTAAGCAGCCAGTGTAGGTCCATTTCCCAGGGCTGGACTCCCGGAGCGGCTTTCAAATTCAGCCCGATGTGTCAGCCCGTATCGAATATGTGCAAATGCACACATGCAGCAACACACAGAGCTGGGAAACTGCTTATTAGTAAGTTTGACTAATATTTTCTGTTATAGAGTCCTTCTTTCGCTTGTTTATAACTTTGACAGCTTCGACTGTTTGGGCTTAAATTTTACATACAGGGTGTTTGCCTCAAACGGAATTATTTACTGAAATTTTAGCCAAAATGACATAGTGTTTCTGAGAAGAAGCCTGGAAAAAATACATTGTTCGCCTTGTTGCTTTTTTCTTTTTTTTTTACAACCTTTTATTTGGAAAGCCCTAGAACCCCTGTGCCTTGGAAGTGCAATTGGACACTTGGCAGAAGAGGTGGCTTTTGTGTTGGGGATGGGCCGTCTCTGTCCCTGTGAAAAACTACCCACATTTGGCCAAGTTATAAGAAAGTCTACGTGCAGAGAATCTGTTACTTCTGTTGGCTTAACTCCTGTCACAGTGGGATGTGGTAGCAAGTTGCCGTCTTGATGGCAAGCCCCGTAGACGTCCACAGTACGACCACATGGGTATGCCTATGCTATCACCCATCTTACTTCGAAACACAGGAGATGAGGCATCCCCTGTGTTAAGTGAACATTACCAAGGTTTTGAAGTTGATCCCTCAAAAGTCAGGAAATACTTGCATTAGGTCTTCCTGCGCAATATTAATTCCACCTTTCTGCGCAGGACATTCATTACATGCTCGAGCCCTCCTTCCCGCAGGTCTGCTGCTGTGCTCCACCAAACAGGGCAGGCTACCATCCCCTGGACCCCTGCTGCATTTGTTGACGGCAACGACAAGCGGGAGGTGAGTGAAGCAGGATGAGCAATGGGAGGGCTGGGGCCGACCGAGTTGAGCAGTGCTGTGAGGAGCGAGGGTTTTGCCCTTGCAGGTGCCAAGCCATGCTGCCTGCAGCGAACTTTTCACAGAGGACTCCTAATTGTAGGCTCTTATTTTCTGGGGACCCAACCTGGGACACTGGGGTCTCAGCTGGGACTGACGTTGGCAAGAGCTCTGCTCCGAACATCTGCATTGCTGGCTAATGAGAAGGAAGAGAAACAAATCAAGATGTAGGCATCTCAATGACAGGATTCAAAATTAATGCCTACCACTGATCTCGTAGGCATACTGCTGACCATATGGCTAGGTCTGTACTGTCGAAGGCCCCGAGGCTGCCTTCAAGACTAGGTTTGATTTTGTAAGCTCGCAAGCATGGCCAGGGGGTCAGGCAGCACACACGCTGAAGCCAGATGTAGCCTGACGGACCATGCGGGCACTGCTTGAAGCAGCCGTGGGGCCGCAGAGGACACTACGGCTTCAGCTGCTCCTTAAACTGCATCCATGATTGTATAGACAGGGCTTATTTTTTCAGCTCAACATTTGGAGAATGAAGAAAATACCAACTTGCCTCCTGGGGCTGTGGCAAAAATAGATGAATTAATCTTTACGAGGCACTTTGACACTATTGTCATGAGTGCTATAGAAAAGCCCATGAGAAAACAAAACGATGTTTTCAGAGCAGGGTTTGAATACTGCGCAGTCAGTAAGGCTTGAGGTCACAAACTGAACAATGAAGAGAAAACAAGACCTTGAATAGCTTTTCCTGTGGCGAACAGCATCCGTCCTGGAGAAAACGCCGTGTCCTAGCGCCACGGAGGGCTGTGTGCCAAATGCTGCAGTCACACGAGGGAGCCCTCCTAAAGGTGCACAGGTAACACGCGTGCAGGCTGCGGCAACCACCGACGCGGTTTTGCAACCTCGGTTTCGCAGGTTTTCGCACACACGCAGCCCCCCCGCCCCAGACATGTGCGTGTGTACATTCCTCACGCATCAAAGGTCAACGGCAATGTGGTTACTAGGCAAATTTTCCCCATTAAAACGTTACCAAAGGCAGATGTTTAGGGGCCTACAGGATTTACAGATTTGCTCTCCAAAGAGCGTATTAGGGAAGATGACTGTTCTCCTGTTGGGTCGTGCGCTGTGTTTTTGAAAGCCTCAGTGCCCGCTCCAGATTAAAGCAGCATGTTGCTGGAACACTGGGCCTCCAATGAAGATGCCTTTCAACAACGCAAAACCACTAATGAGAAAACATAGACAGAAGGAGAGCCAGCCCCCGATGGCTGTGCTTCTCAGCTTGGAGTAGCTTCCAGGGCCATCGGTGGCACTGGCCTGACGGAACAACAGGTCAGAGGAAGATGAGGTCTTTGCTCTCGGCGGCTCTGACGTTTGTCTATAGTGGGGGCACGAAAGAAAAGAAGGAAAGAGAGCAAGTGAGGGGGAGAAAGAGAGGGAAGGATCCTGCTTGGCCACATACCATACACGCAGATAGCGTATTGCATTTTTCCAGACCAGGGAGACCTCCTCTTCCAAGTGTTCCAGTAATTAACCTCACTTTCTTGGCTGGTGTTAATTTGTTCCAAGTATTTGGGCTTTAGATCTAACCATGGGAATCTCATTCCCTGCAGAAGCCTTGCCAACTATTACTAGACATTTTACCACACACATGCAGGCCAAAAAAAGCAAGGCTAATTACACCGCTTTTTTGCGAAGTGAAGTGTATTTGTTATAAGTTCAGCATCTCCTAATAAAGGAGAGGAGGAGGAGAAGGCAAGGCAGCATCTTTTTGCGTCTGCCCGTGGGAGGAGGGCGCAGAGAGGGGCAGGGAGCTGCCTTTGCCTGTGCGGTACCCGCAGCGTAAACCTTCTTCGAGGCTTCAGGAGCCTAGCTGTGACGATCCACCACACGAAACCAGAGAGGAATGGTGCTACCAAGGTTTTTAGCTGTGAATAACTAAGTTAAATTATTTGGTACCAATGGGAGTTCTCTAAGTAAAAATTTAAATAGGTGGAGTTATTGGAAACAGATGTCGTTTTCCCAATACTTTCTATTTTCTACCCCTTTTGTGCTCGATGTGCTACCTGTTAAGGAAACAGTGTGTATGAGAGGAAAAGCGTGTGTGTGAGAGTGTGTGTAGGGGCTCTCTCTGACAGCGTGTCAAGCAACAAAGTCATACGTGACAACACCTACAGGAGAGGAAATAGGTTATGAAAATCCCTCTGAACTTCCAAGTCCAAGTGCCTGCAGTTTTTGGACCCGTTCCACACTGAAGAGGGTTAAAAAGGGCCAGCAAGGTAAGAAGGGCTGGAGAGGCAGTCATAGTGCCAGAGTGTTGACATTTGGGATCTTTTATCAGATTAAGTCCTTAATTTTACTGAAAGTTTTTTTTTTTTTTTTGCTGCTTGTTATTAATTTTCTAGCTTTAGAAATTAGCAATAAAATGTAATAATACCTAGTACTAACATAAGCCCTTTTATCCCTAGACCTCAAAGCAGTTCATAATGGTGAGTCAGTCTTATTATCCACAGTTTAAACGCATCTGCAAATAAGTTTCTGCAGGGTCTATCTCTAAATCTGATTTTGTAATCCTTTGCTTAGTGCATTTGAATTTATTTATTTTTCAAGTGGGTAAGCGTAAGCTGCTCAGACAAGTTTTTTTGTAACTTCTCTGGGACTGAGGCTGTCGAGTCTCAAACAAAAACTAAAGCAGACATCTTTAGTGTTTGGGAAGGCTAGAAAGCAGCGAGCAAGTAGCAGGTAGCATTCACCTTTTTTCCTACAGAAAATCCAAACTTTCTGATTAACGGGTCAGTGGAGGGGATGAAACGCTTGCTTCATGAAAGAGTTCAAAATTTGGGAATTTGGTTCTGCTCCAAATCTGAGCAATCCTCCCCAGGTCAAACTCCCTATGAAAGAAAATTCTGCAGAAAAATATATACGGCATTCATTGAAATACTTACCATTGATTCGGATTTCTGATTTTTAAACTGTTTTCTAATACAAACTATAGCATGAATCAGAAAAAAAGTCAGCAAAATTTTGTTTCAAAAAGGAGAGTGGGATTTTTCAGTTCCAAAATGTTAAAATAACTTGTGTTTTTTTACTGGCATTGTTGAAATTCCTTCCCTTCCCCCAGGTTTCTTCTTCATTTAACAACTGCAGTATCGCCTTTATCTTGATGGAAGGGCATATTCACGCAGAGTGCAACTCCATCAACTTTCTCTGACCAGCATCACTTGCCAACTTTGCTCTTCTGTGATTTATGTTAACAGAAAGGCTGAGGTTACTCCCCTATGATCCTCATTCTCTTCACATTGAATTGCTCCCCAGAAGAAAGTCAGACACAAGACTACTGTAAATCAGCACAGCTCCATTGAAAACACAGTGTCACACCAGCTGAGGGTTTGGCTCAACAGCCACAGTTAAACGAGTGTATTTTTGCCTCCATAAAGGCTGAAACTGGCCCAGTCAATCTGGTGAAGCAAGGCCTAAGGAGGCATCCGAAAGATTTTTTTTTTTTTTTCTTGTTAATCTCTTAAAACCAAGTGCGTTCCGAGCTTTCCAGCTCATTTGGAGCCTGCAGTGACCGGATGATGAGCCAGCGATGGTGGAGGTGGTGGGCCAGTGGTCACACCAACCTCCACGTGAGAGTGCGGTGAATGCGTCAGGTCTCAGCGCAAGAACAGCCACGGGACCAGCCACTGCAGCTCCCTCGCGCAGCCTCGATGGGCCCTGACCAGACTCCGTGCTGCTGAGGAGACGCCTTTGCGCAGGCACGAGACAACCTCTGCCTTCCCTCGTGCTCTCCTACTTGTTGGTAGTAAACGGTATGTTTAAGCTCTAAAGTATGTTGATAAGTGGGAACGAGTCACGTCTCCCGCTTCCACATACCCGACCGTGTAGTTAGATGTCCTCACCCATGCGTGTTTTGCCTGAGGAGTTTCCAGTCTCTCAGCTCATGCCTGGCCACACAAACAGTTGATTCAGTGTTGTCCCACCGGGAAGGGCAAAAGACACTTTTATGAAAGGCTAGGAGGAAAGCGGTAAACCTCTTGGATCACGTGTGTTGCCTGGAGGGTTTCTTCATCAACAGTACATCCACGGCGCGTCGTTCCCCAGCCCTTCCTCTGTGCCTCCTCCCTCCATCCCAAAATTCTAACCCCTTCACCAGCAGCGGATACAGGCTTATCTGGATGAACTTCAACAAAGAGGTAGAAATGCGAAATGTTTTTCCCCAGATCACAAGCTGGCTGTGAATGCCGCGCCACGCAAGCCCTCCCCTAAAGCGGGGAGCTGGGCAACCTCCCTGTAGTGCCTTGACATCACTGGGCATTGTGTTTTGAGGAAACCTGGAATCTGAAAACATCCAGCCTCTTTTGAATCTTGCCATACGGGGACAGCCCACAGGGACGCGTGTTGATTGTGGAGAGGTCCTTTTTTGTACAAAACACTACAAGGGAACGTCTCCATAAAGCACGTGTCTCCGAACAGCAATGCCTGGGAAAGGCAAAAGCCCAGAGCCTGGGGGGTGCTCAGGTGAGCAGCTGCCCACCGCTGTGGTGCCCCGTCCCGGCAAAAGAAGGCCAGGAGAGTATGCTAGGGAGAAACAGAAATCCTGTGCACAGACAGCAGAGGAATGGTTTGAATGAGACAGCCCTGGGATGACTGCACAAGCTTTTGGCTTCCCCCAGGGCCATCAAATGGCGAGTACAAGCCTCTGGAGCCTTGTATGGCTGAGCTGAGATGAGAGGAATTTTTCAACACCCAAAGCTGGATCAAGCCCTCCTTCCTGCCTCTAGTTCATAAAGCTTTTCAACTTTTGAAGAGGAGAAAAAGTGATCCCAGATGTACAGCCCTAATTACATACTTAGATGAAATTGGATTAAGGTGGCTGCTGCCTGTCCTTTTCCTCTGAAGATGGCTGGGACTGGCGAGGGACTGTGGGTCGCTGATGCTGGGGCACAGGCAACGGGGGTCAAACCCGGCACCGCGCTCAAGGAAAGCTCCAGCAAAAGTTCCCCTCTGGCTCAGGACCTGGCTTCTAACCGCTTGGGTCATTATCTTGACAACGGAGTAGATTTGTATTTTTGTGATTTTTGTAAAATCTGCCCTTCTCCCCCATGAAGCTACGTGTGGGCATGGAGAGAGGGTCTGCTACAAATTGATCTTCCCAGTGACACAGGTATCTTCCTAAAAAAATAAAAAAAATATAATTGCCCAGTAACAGTAAGTAGGGGCACAATACGCATCAGTACTTTTAATGTGCTTAACACATGTCTAGTTATTTTCATTTCCACTAAATCCGTCCAACGCTATACATCTCTATCCTGCCTGCCTCGTGCCCATGTGCAACACATTTCAGCCAGCACATGTGGAACGCATGGGAACTGTGTTTTCTTGCCGTAAGCCGAACGGCAAGTCGTCCTTGAGCTGCTCGGTGCGAGCCCGCAGCTCCCTGGGGGACTGCGAGATTGCTGACAGCAGGGGGACGCCAGGCTAGCCACATGGATCTGATACGGGCCTGACAGACGTGCGATATTGGAGTCCCCCTGCCCACTCGCAGCCGGATGGTATTAGCAGGATACAAATCAGGCTGCTCTGTGCTCTCTGTCTGAGCAGGATTTTCTAAAAATGAATATTTATGGTGTTTTCGTATTTCAGATAACCCCCTCGAGTCTCATAATGCTCTTCGAATCCGAACGAGGCTGATGGCCGCGGCGCGGTGCCCTACCACAAAACCCAGCTCTTGCAAATCTGACGCAGTTCATCGACGTTCAAAGCTAAAGTGGCGCAGGGGCCTGAATGATCCTGTGGTCACTGCCCGACCAGCGTGGATGGACCCCCTCTGGAAACACGGGCTGGGGTCCACACCGTCAGGTAGGTGACCTCAAGGCTACGGTTGTCAGTTCCTTGAACACAGAAGTAACTCCTCCTCTAACCTCCCAGTCACTTGTTCTCACATATATTTATGTATTATACACAGGAGAAAGGCAAGACCGGCTCAGAGAAGCTGTTAGTAGAAGCCGGTGTGTTGTGATGCCTTCTTAATACTGCTTCAGTGTCTGGCTTGATGCTGTTTGAAGCACACAACTGCAAAAAACCGCTGCACTGGAGAACATTGTTAAAGTAGAGATAAAGACAGAGGGGTGCATGGCTTTACTGAAACTCAATCTAAAGTTCATAGGAACAGGCTTTGAGGTGGGTTGTTGGAGTGGAGGGAGATCAAGTCTTGCATCCTGCGCAAGTTCCTGGAACCTGTAACCTGGAAACAGCTCTGAGGGAGAAAAATCCAAGCGTCTTTGAAGGTTGCAGTGCCATCACATTCATCCCTGTTGCAGCTGCGGCTTCAAATAACCCCTTGGGGCGGGAACAATAATTCCCTTCTGGACAAATATTCTGTTTTACTGCAACTATCTGGCTAGCGTACCAGGGGACAAAAGACAGTCCAGAGAGCCTGAAGATTTGCCAGTCTGATGGCAGTGGAATAGCGATGGAAATTAAGAGCTTCTGAGTCTCTAGAATTAAATAAAATAGTGCTGGAAGGGGCCTTGGAGATCATTTAGGACAGTGTTTTGCAGCTTAGGGTCAAGGGAACTACTGCTGATCTGAAAGACATTACAAGGCATTTCACAAAACCATTGGGGGCAATAAACCTTCCTCCCCCCGCGACATTCTCTGGCATCTGAGAAAGCAAGCAAATGCAACGGGCAGCACTACAAATCACTAAGCAAACTTAAAGGTCAGCCTAATTCGTATTTGGTTGGAACTGGGAGCCACTGTGGCTCATGAACTTTTTTCTGGAAGTTTCATTGAGCTGAGACCTAGCCCAGTCTCCTGCCAGACTGTAACCCCAGCTCGGCCAGTCATTTCCTTTTGACCTTCCCAAGTAACTGCTGTAGCCACCTTCTGTAAACCCCTCTGGGCAGAGCTGCCTGCGCACCAAGCAGCAAAGCCCTGCTCTGATATGACACAGCTGCATAACCTTGACTCAGGCTGCTGGGGAAGAGCTGTGGGAAAGACTGTAGAGAGATAAGAGAAGTAAAACTACCGGCAGAGGTAGCGCTGTTGAGATGGGACCCTACGTAGCTCAAGGATCCAGTAGGGAGAGCACCACCATGAAACGCATAAAAACCTAGAGTGAAAAAACGCCAGCAAACAAACAAAAACCCAGGGAGGCTTGTGAGGAGTTGTAGGGTCCCTGTGTGGAGAAGTCAGCGCTGCCAGTGCGAACAGTGCCGGTGGAAGATGGCAACCGAGCAATGGAGAGGAGGTGGCTCCCCAGAGCTGCAGAGGCCAACGCAACCCCTCCTGGCTGGTGCCTGCCTGGTCATCCAGGACTCTGAGTGCCCTATCAGGGTGGTGGGCACACTGATGCTTAGCCTAACGGCTTATTAAATCCCAGCTATCTTCTCTGTGAGCCAGTAAATTATTGTATCACGCTCCTACGCTGTGTATATTCTGCTGCGCCCAAAAAGCTGACCCCATGGAGGGGCCGTCGCCAGGTGTCCCCCATTCAGTAGGTGGAGAAGAGGAAGCGACTGGGACGAGACAGGTCTGGTGGGCTGAGCTCCTGGCGGGCACCGAGGTTCAGCGTCAGCCCCAGCGCCCGGAGTGTGAGCTTTGGGAACCGGGGAGCGTGGTGCCAGCACTCCGCTCTCCATATGGCTCCCAGCCTCTGTGCGCAGAGCACAGGATAACTGTGAACACCCAGCGGATTTGTCAGAACTTCCCCACCTCAGAGGGGTGCATTGTGAAAATTAATCAGTTTGTGTTTGACTTTTTAACTTGGCACTCCCTCAATAACTTCTTCACACACAAATCCACAATAAACTAATTAGGTCTATTTCTCTGACAGGCTGTTAAAGAAGAAAGAGAAGGAGGATGTGTCTAAGCCGCTTGAAAGACAATATTGGATATATACGCCAAGTAGCAAAAGGCATCAGTAGCTCTTTAAATTCCTTCGCTCTGAAGCTCTGATGAACAGAAATAGCAAATGAATGGCTTCCAGAAATGATGGGAAATAGTTCTTGTTGCTGCTTGGCTTGTGTTTCTCTTTAGGGGGTAGGGAGAGCTGGAAGCGGGGGGAGAGCTATGAAAGAATTAGTTTCAAAGAAATAAAGTATGCTAAACATATTTTGAAATAACTTACTCGATTTGCAAACTAGGGTAATGGAGGCCATGCTCACAGCCCAATTTATGTATATAAATATACATACGTGTATATTGTGCAGAACACAAAATAATTCCATCTGGAGAGTTGGGTATTGTCTTGCACAAAAGGCTTCTACTTGAGTCATTAATAGTATATTTTATTAAAGGAAAATTGGCTTCAAAAGTGGTTGGGAATTGTGGGAATAAAACCGGGATGAAAGTAATTATCCCCGTGCCCTGTCTCTTCCCTTGTGTTCATTTTTCTGTTCCAGACACAGACAGCAACAGCAGCTCCTCTGTCTTCTGTTCCTTCCATGTTTGATCTTCTGCCTGCGCTTTCTTCTGCTGGGTCCTGGAGCCCATAGGAATGAGGGTATTGTGTCCATATTGCATGTGATGACATGTGTTTGAACCAGCACCAGGGCAGCCTGGCGAGGAGAGCTTGAAATCCAGCGGGACTGTACAGCAGGCCAGGTCCCTGCTGGTGAGCAGCCCGGCCGCTTCTTTAAAACTCTTTGGGGATAAAAGACATAGGAAGAAAAACTTGAACCCGCTGTGCCACCTGCTTTTTAACTCTGCCTAGAGGCTTGAGGAGGTCAGGGACGGAACAGGGGTGAGCGTGCCAGCCCGGTGAGGGGCTGCAGCACATCAGTATGAAACAGGGTACAGAGGCGTCTCCCAGCACCGGGAAGCAACCTGGGAAACCCCAGATCAAGACGGGGGTGTTGAGTGCCCGAGAATGGTGGATCACCCTGAACGCATTTGCGAAAAAGTGGGAAGCAACAGGTGGCAATGAAGGTCCTCCCGGGCTGCATTCGGGCACGGCATTTTGTGCTGAGCTTTTGTAGCTCATCTTGGCTGCCCTGGCCCAGGAGACAGCCAACGCAAAGGGACTGAAAAGCCATTTCCTTTAGAATTCAAGAAGAAAGTGAGTGCAGTTCCTGGGTGGTAAAATGTCTCTGTGGTTGAATAATTAGCCTGGAAAGGCTACAGAATATTTTGTCTTTAACACAGCTAACCCCCTTTTGCTTTTAATCAATACAATGACTTACGGAGTGAAGTATCTTTCCAAAATGTCTACCCCATAGATTACCGTTCCTTGCTGAGAGGGCTGGTCATGAATTCTTGACGATGGTGGCTTTCATTTCACCCAAAAAACCACTGTGTGTCATAATTGAGGCAATAATTAATGCTTACTGGGAATGCTGGATACTGGTTTTAAACAATAAAACTGTAAACCAATGGAGCATAATGTCACGTGGAAAAGACTCAGCAAAAAGTGGGGAGGAGAAAAAGGGAGAGACAGAAAGAGGAAGAGTTCAACAGAGAGACAGTGACTGTTACACAAGGCTCAAACCGAGAGGGAGGTGGGGAAAATCACTTTTCCTCTTGTTAAAACAAAGTAATCCATGCCATTAATATTAGGTCAGGACAAAAGGTCGGGGATCTTCCCGTTGTTAAACATTGCAGTTGGAGCACAGTATCATAGCTAGGGGGAACATACAGCAAGCATTCCGAGAAAAGAACAATCCACTTGCAAAAGTAAGTAACAAACAAATAAATAGAGCGTGTGTCAACTTAAGTGCCGGTGTGCACGTCACTGTCTCTGCACTAAGGGGTATTTTTATCCATAGCACAGTAGTACCCAGAAAATCAAATGAGCTCAAGACCCAGTTTCTCTCATTGCTGTAAAGATGCACAGCCAGGAGTAACCTTTGCTCGAAACAAATGCTCCAGCCACAGTCTATGAAGAGACACTCAGTTACCTCCCTTTCACAGGTGGATAAAGTGAGGCAGAAAGGCGCCGTGGCCCTGATTACAGAAGAAATCAATAAACATTTAGGATTCAAACACTGCGGTACCTTACAGATCTGGCCTTGCATGATTTGCCTACGGTTAAACAGGAAGCCTACAGCAAAGCTGAGAATTGAATCCAGATCCCCAGGACACTCAGCCAGAGGCTTTTCCAAAACCCAGCTTTATATGTGTGTGTGTAAGCCACTGGAAACTCCAAGTGAACTCTCATTATGTCAATTAATTTTTGCTTAATTAAACAAATCTTTCGCCACCATATGTGGGATGTTAGCTCCCTTTCTGTATAGAAGACAGACATCTATATGCACAGAGGGATGGGCTGGTGATTCACTTTAGTAGCACAATCACTGGGCAATCTGCACAGCCAGAACTGCGTTCGGCTGTGAGCCTCTACGCATGGAACAGCCGGCTGATCTAATGCAGCCAGGGTAGCTCTATGAACTTGTTTCTCCACAGCATAAAGGAGAAGCTGACAAAATGTGGCAGGCAACCGCTTGCAACCACGTGACACTTGCAACCCATGTAGCCTTCGTGTGTTGCCCACAAAGGGATTTTGCAATTGTCACCACGCCTGGCAGAATCAGCTGGCTGCTCTGGAGCCAGGGCTGTCAGCCAAACACTGAGCTGGTGGCTAGACATGGTCTGGAAACCCCCAGGGGTATAATCCTGCTCCAGACCATCCCTGGAATGGGGAAGCCATTGCAGGGGCCTGTTCCAGGATGGGCTTGTTGTGGCAGTGAGCGAGGGTCTGGTTTAGAGGGTCGTGGGAGAGACTACGAACTCGAATTTGCTGTCTGGCCTTCGCTTGATGTCCCACTCCTTTAGCTGCTCTTCCTGGACAAAACTTGGATGCCACTTGTTACAAACGATGAGAGTTATGGAGATGCAGGTTGCGTTAAAGTTATACTTAAATTATTTATGGGTTATACCTAATTAAAAAAATGGATGGCAACTGTCACCTCTCTTCTGAGCATCTACACTCTGCCTTAGGATTGAGCTGAAGACCTAAATCGTCACAGATTTTATGGTCTGGAGCAAACTTTTCTATCCAGTCTCCTCTGAACTGATTCAGAGAGAGTAAATCGGTCCATAGGAAGCATGAAGCCGTATGCCATGATGGCAAGACTGCTCCTGGTACCTAAAGAAGAACATCCACGTTCACTTTGGGAACTGCTAACTTTACTGCAGTGAAGCCTTGTGTTTGCTGTGATTTACATTCAACAAACGCAACTGAAGTTAACGTCATCGTACCAGGACTTGAATAATGAGCAAAACCACTTCAGCATCTCATGATCTACGTAGCTTTGCACAAAAACTTTGCTACAGCTCTGAAAAACCTGCATGGCTCTGTACTTAGCTCATGTGTGGCCATACGGTAACAAGCACACAAAAAATCTCCACAGCATGATTTTCCTAAGCAAAGTATAGGAATGGTATCCGTGCCAGGATGTACAATTAGAGCACTTGTAGGTGCCGAACTGGCGTCGTTCATAAATGTGAAGGCTAGACTCCTTCACAGCTGGCAGTAAACATGTTTACCACCTGTGTGAAGGTAAAGCTGCAGATTGATGATTTGAGGTTTTCCCTTGTGTTAGGCACTAGAGAGGGGAGAAAAAGATAACTTCACAAAAATTTCACATTGGATCCCGGAACATTTGTTTGCCTTAAAATAAATACTAGAGATGAATGTCTTCGTTAACAAATAACTACAAATGCAAGAAATTGAGAGAAGCTTTTTCCAAAATCTCCATCTGGCTGATTCCGTTATTCTCCGTTCCTTTCTGACCTTTCTCATACTACGCCAAATGAACCTTCCCATGTCTTGGGTTGGAAACATCTTCCCACATGTGTCTCTTTTTTTTAAACTCCAAAATAAAAAGGAAGAGCTATAGCACTCACTAAAATTTCAGCGTAACTCCTCTTCTCAACTGATTTCAAAGGAAAATATTCTGTGCAGATCTCCTTAAATGAACTGTCAACAAAGCATGCTCCAGGCGGCCCGAATTCAGAAAAGTCACCCAGCGTGCTGACTGGGGAGTAGAAAAACAAACCAGGGAGCCGTCCCCCCAAAACAAGAGCAGACGAACCTCATTCCACTGGAGCAGCTCTGAATGCTGAAGGTTTCCTTCGTGCCTGGCTGAGGAATCCAACCCCTCACCTCACTAACTTCGCCCTCAGAAAGGTTATCTTGCAATCAGAAATGTTGCATTGCGTGACTTGGATCCATTGTTTATAGAATCGTCTAACTGACTTCATATGTATCTGGTCCAGGGAAACTGATGTTATTAAAACACAACACTGAGACATTGAGCTCCAATCGCAGTTCAACATGAACAAATAAAGCAAGAGTTTTCCCCAAAGTAAAGCAAAGCAAGGATCCCGGCCTTCGTGTGAACTGCAGGGATGAAAGGAGGATGTGATACCATCATCTGAACGTTGACCTTTTCACTGTTGTTTCTTTTTCCAGCTCCAAGCCCCAGTCCTAGGTCTCCCCCACTCTCTTTTATCCCCTCAATCCAACTCTAGCAAACCCCTGGAGCAGGTAAGCTATGAGCTGAAAAGGTTTTTCTCATGTTTTGACTCTATTTATTGCTTTTGCAGCCTGGTCAGAGAAGCGCCTGGATTGTTAGTTGTGACCTTTAGCCCCCAGCATCAACTCTGCTTGCCGAAAGTTCAGCAGCTATGGTTGAAACGGGCACAGAAACTGAAAGGTAAAAACACACACTGCTTGACCGTATTTGTGAAGTGCCGGTATCCCATCAGAAACATCTGACTACGGTTTTTTTCAATACACTTTGGTCAATATTCATATTGGATTTTCTGGAACAAAATCTCTGTTACTCCTGATCAATATGGAGTAATCTCACTGAAGTCTGTGATAGTCCTGCCTTTGGTTGCAGAGACCTCTAACATTAGGCTTTGCAAATATCAGAGAAAACCCACAGTAAATCCTTAAAATTCTGCATGTTATTATTCTAGAGAAATACTGCCCATGGAGCTTACTGGAAAGTGGAGAAAGTTTGATGTTCCACAGAGAGGTTCCACAACTGTTGAGCGAGAGTTTTTGGATGACTGAAGAATTCGGTTTGATAAGAATAATTAACTGACATGTATCTAGGAGCTTTCATCCAGAGATCACAGAGCTCTTAGAAACGGAGGGCAAAGGAAATGCTTTGGGTGTTTCAGACACCAGTGGAAAGCAGCCAATTTTGAGGTGTAATATTTTTTTCTAACAGCACACAGCAGAGACAAATAATAGCCTATGCTTTGCCTGCACTGCAGAAAAAAAATTCTACAGCAGCAGTATGCATCAGCCCAGATGAAATCTGGCTGATGTATTTAGAAGTGCTGATACTCTCGTTCCCATGAAAAAAGGCCATCGTATCTGTAATGGGTACAGGTTTTGCCTGTGAGTCAATACATGGTCACTAGATTGTCTGTAGAGGAGGTTAGCAAGAAGTTGGGGCTACCAAAGGGAATGGCAGCACTGCACTTGCTTTGCAGCAATTGATCTTTGGTGCTCAGGACTGCTCTCTATCCCCATACTTCTTTAAAACAAACCAAGCATAAACTCAGTCAAGACTGAAGATAAAATGGAAACATCCCATGTCAGAGTTGCCTGGACTGAAGAATGGAGGGAAGAACAGCCATTCTTCCGCATTTCCAAGTCCACGCTACAGTACGGGTTAGACAGAGGGCATGGAAAGAAAGGGTAATTCCCACTGTTCAGTGTAATTTTGTGCCCAAGAGAGAAGAGTAGGATAGGTGAAGACACTAATTTTCTCTTAGGAACAGAAGCTACTCTGAAAACTCAGCTTGCTTCTGTGCTCAAAACCAGACGGAATGTAATAGTAATAAACGAATTAAATCTTTATCATCTGGCAGCAAAGCCAAGAGGAGAAGGAAAACTAAACTCAAAGGGTTAGAAAAGGACTCCACATTCCCCACAGAGGAAACAGATGTAAATTTGGCAAGCTGTCATTTGGAGATCCAAGAACTGTGGGTTGAAATGAGGTCTGGGTTATTCAGCCAAGTTTATTGTCAAGCTCGACGGTAATCCTCATTTTAGTGTACAAAAGATTGCAGTCCTGAAATATCCGGAAGCCTTTCTGCACCATCAAGGGGTTATCAGAGCACACAGGGTGACTACTTTGCAAATTTGTTTGTGCTGTGGTATGGCAACTTCTAACTGTTCCTGGTTGCTGGCTGATGCACTTGCAAAAGACTGATGTCAAGATTTGATATTGGTGGAGCTGCAAATGGCTTGATGCTATTCCGACATTATTTGAGAAGTCCCACTATCCTATGAAGAGGGGAAAAAAAAAAAAGCCCATGATTTTAGTAAATGAAAAGGCGTGCTGGGAAATGTGTAGGATGTGGAAAACCAGTAGGTCAAATCAGTATTTTTCTTGAACTCACTGCACCAAGTCTAGGAACACCTTTATTAAGCAAACCTTCTTAGCTTCGTAAAATGTACAGCCACAATTACCTGTGCCCACAGAGACATGAATCTTGATCTCTAGCCTTCCCTCAAATATTTTGCCTCTATGTTTTTGCACCTTTGTACTACACCCATAAAGTAGTCAGGAGGATAATTCTCGCCTCCCTTGCAGGAGAGAATTAGGAATACCAAAGGATGCTGAGTTAGTTGTCCAGGTTAGTGGGACTGAGATACAGAGATTTCTTTGGGTGCTTACAAAGTATCAGTCCTTCACCATGCCATTAATATTTATAACCACTTCTGTAGTTTCCCTTGCTCTTGTATTGCTGCCTATACCTTGACAGGATGCTGGGCTGGCAGACCTTTGTGCAGTGGGTCCTCGTATATGCGTGCAGGAAGTCAAAGTGAAACCAATGAAGAGCTCACAGCAAAGGCTAAAGCATTCCTGGAGGTAAAATAATACAAGGCCCTCCACTCTGGCAATCGCTTTGGCTTCTGGCGTCAGGCAAACAGTTGTTCTGTAAAAGCTCTGGAAAAGGTGGCACTCGGAATGCTCCAGGGATAAGGACTGCCCTGCCAAGGTTTCCTGGGCCTCTGGGGAGGGACGGCTGGGCACTGGCCAAGGACGGGCACTGAAAGAGGATAGGACGACCATTGTTTCTCCTCAAAGTTCTCGTCTTCAGACCAGAAGACTCTTTGAAGTTGGCCCTTTCCTGTGACTAAAATAGCTCTGACAAAACTAGAGCTTTTCAAGCGGTGGGGTGCGTGTGTGAGTTTCTTCAGAAAATGCTCCCTGAGCTCTTCCCCAGGAAGGCAGCTGTTAGCTAAAGCTGCCCAAAGGGGACTGTGCCCGGAAATAGTCCTTGTTTGTCTTCACGAGTGCATCCTATCTCCCTTGAGCTGAACCTGGCTGTCGCTCAGGGCCCAACACATCTCAAATATTATTTGCCTTTGGCTCCGTTGCCCCTGTCATGGCCTTGGAGGCAAGCAGGGCAGGAGGGGGCAGGAAGGCTGAGGAAGATACAGCAGCAAGAGAGAGTAGTTGCTGCCATTCCTTTGGCTCACGGGCAAAACAGTCCTGTCACGGCACCAGCTCCTGTGGCCTTCATGCCGGGTGGTGATGGGCAGTCTCAGCAGCAGACAGGCGTCTGCTCCCATCAGCACCAGTCCCAGAGCTCTCCGATGACTACACGTATTAAATACCCTCTCCAGGCTATTCCATCTGGGCAAAACAGCGGGTGGTGAAGCAAAACCAACATTTACAATGTTTAAGTTGTATAACAGACCTTTTAGTGTAAACCAGGGCTCTCCTCCTCACTTCCACTTACCCTGCATAGCTCTCCAAAATTGCTTTTGTCAGTCAAACACTGTTTTTTTAAATATTCACGCTTTTCCCTCTTTGGCCTGGTTATCTTGGCACCCGAGGCACAATCACTTGCCAACTTAACTCAGTTTAATCCAAGGATCAATGCACCATTACCACGTGTCAAGCTTCAGAGAAAAAAAGAGGTGTGAGAGAAATTTACTGACTATGCATTTTAAAATATGTATGTTTGAAAATGCTATTTCATTGAAGAAAATTACCTCTAGGAAGAGTTTCTGAGAGGACAGGCCTTTTTTTACCCACAGGTGAAGCTGCTACCAAAGTTATCTGGGGATCTGCCACTGTAGCGATGTGGTGGTGTTCTCCATAAGGAGAGCCTCATGAAGATGTCGGCACACTGTTGGCCTAGCAGGTAATCCTACATCAGTGCTGTCATCCATCCCAGCATCCATGGAGCTTGACCGGACTTACATCCCAGAAGCTGAGCCTGTAGAGGAGGCTGTGCATAAACTGGGGGATAAACCAGCCATCAGACTGCTTCGTGCATCCTGCAAGGAGGCGCTTCCCAACATCTTATGACGCCTAAACCTCTCGAGGCTGCACCAGCCAGGGCTGCTTCTGACAGCCGCTGCTGCTTGTCTGACCATCCCTGAGGAAGTAGGAGCTGTTCTCACTGTGCACCCTTCAGTTCAGTTAAATACCAAACAAGCTTACGCACCAAAAGGGCAACTGTCGTCTGGAAAGGTGAGGGTTGAATTTCTTGGTTATAAACTTGGAAACAAAGTTGCAAAAAAAAAAGAAAAAAAAAGAAAAAAACAAGTGAAAGCAAGGAAATGCTGACTAGTAGCCTGCCTCCTACCCATCTCTTTTTCTAGCTCTCGAGCAGGGTATGCCAGCTGTAGAAGCACAGGAGTCATTTGGAAAACATTTGCCACCTTTCTGAATCCAACCGCCTTGAAGCTTTACTTATCCACGCAAGCTAGTAGACCATATCAATATTCCATCCTAAATGCTACCTTCCTTTCAGTGGTGACTTTTAAAGCTAATTTTGGGGGAGTTGTTGACCTTGTCCCACCTATCCCCTCTGCAGGAAAAGCCTGCCCTCCTCAGGGCTACCTCTTCCCTCACCCTTCCGCCAAGATGAAACTCTCTCATTTCTCAGTCCCCTCCTGTCTCCAAACGCTCTTCCCAATTCCTCTGTCCAACAGGATCATAACTACCACAGAGCAGGATGGCGGTGATGATTTTGGGTCAGGTGCTGGGATTAAACCTTTCCAGTAACAAAGCATAGCCACAGACTGCCTGTGGAGGCCGCAGAACTTCTACTGCTGCAGTTTTATTGGAAAAAGTTGGACAATCGTCAGTCAGGAATACCACAGAAACAGCCTTCCTTCCTCTGGCACAGGCAGTTGGACTGGATAATCCTTCAGTGCCTCCTCCAGGCTACTTTTTTATGGCTTACACTTCTGGGCAGTCTCTATTTTTCTCTTCCAGTCTCATGTGATGGCAGTGAATCCACGAGTGCTTTGTCTTAAGACTGACAGAATGCAAGTGAAAAAACCCCAGTGCTTATCAGGCAGGAGTACATTACAACATTTTCCCTACTGGCGCAATGCCAGTAAACCATATATTATAAGATGCAGACATTGTGCATCCACCTTACCAAACTCACAATCTCCAGGTCACCATTAGCTCTTCATAAAGACCCACACATGACGTATTAATCATGCGGATGACAAAGTTGCCCTTCAGAGTTTTTTCGAAGCCGCAACCATCCCTGCCTTTTCCTGAGTTTCAGGGCTAGTCCCACCACATAAGCAAGGTCTTCTCACTTGGCCCTACCAAAGGACTCCAGCCTAGCGTGTTCTAAACCTATTCTCGGGACACTGAGTGTTGCTACCAAGGAATCTGTTGTATTTCGAACACCAAGAGCAATAATTGAAGCAAATATACAATTACTCTGTAGCCCAATATAGATTTCCTGCCTTCTTATCCATTCGTCTGCAAAACCACAAAAAACCCCAGGCAAAAAATCCTAACCTGAAGGATTTTGTAAAAATTATCCCGTTTTTCTGGTTTTAAAGGCATGGACATTGAAAAGAGTCCAGCTTGGTTTAGAAGCTACAAGTTCTTCACAGACACTTGTATATATGAATATATGAACATATGCGTAGGTGTGCATATAAAGTAAAGGGGTGCTGGGAGGAGGTACATATGTGTGAACAGAAGAAAGAGGAATGGAAGAGGGAGACAGAGTGTGTGTTTCATGTGCATGCATTTGAACACACGTGCATTCATGCATATTCACTCCAGAGAGAGCAAGTTAAAAAGAAAATACAGAAGCCAAGCTTATAAAGGAAAAAAACAAATTGCACCTTTGGGGAAATGAATGTGTTTATATGAGCGAAACGTTAAATGCCATACAGTCAGGCAGTCCACCGAGAAGGGAGTGGTCACCGAGCAAGTGTTTTAGAAAAGAAACCCAATAGAAAAGTGATGTGTAAATGGAAAATAAATAAATTTAACACAATGCATTCCTCCTTCCAGACTCATGTTAATAAAGCAGCTATTAGGTGGAGACACTGTGGTGATGCCTGAGTTGACATGTTTTATTTATTTATTTTTTATTTCTTGCAAAACCTCAATCAGTGCTACTTGAAATGATTATGTGAGTTTTAAAATAGCAAGAAGTAGTAAATTTTAATGGCATGTCTGAATGCTGTTCCATTTAATTTCTATATGGAGCAATATTAAACTTCTAATAAATAACCTGTATCTAAACCAGTCTCCCTCTCTCCCTTTTACACACACACACACACACACATACGCGGGCGCACACACACACACACCAGCTCCAAAAAACATCTTTGATGCTTTTGCCACAGGCTGGGGGACATACGGCGGAGGGAAAGGCTGAGATGAGGTATGGATCAGGCAAGGACAACATTCTAGAGGAAGAAAGAAGCATGTTTCCTCATTCTTCCCAAATTCCCATTCCCCCCTCATTCCCCCAAAATAAATGTCTTTATTTTTTTTCTGAAGAAAAATATAGGTTAGGGAATATTGAATGAAAATTGCATCTCTGACATGGGCCAGCACAAATTGAATTTTATGCTAATCCCTCTTTACATTTTCATCACTGAAAGCCAAGATAAGTGGTGCTTAAGTTATTGTCAACTCGGGGTGCAGGATCCAGACAGCACACGCTAGGACATAAATAAATAAGGGATTTAACTTCAGGCAGATGTGCAAGCTGAGAGGTTTCCATTCCCTGTCGGGCCTAGGCATACCTAGATGACTTTCCTTTAACAAATGGCACAGAGACGATGTGCACAAAGGCACAAAAGGCATCATCATGATACAGTCCCCTGTGACACATTTCATGTCTCTCCCCCAGCTCCCACCTATGAATAAATTTTGTGGATAATCCTCCCTTGAAGCCTCATCCTTGTGGTTTTTCTTTTTCAAATGCTGACAACCCATCTTGCTCCCGGTGTGCCCAAACCAGCGTCTGGATAAGAGGGGACTGCTCCTTCCTGACACAGGCTGTAGAAGGAGCAGCACATCAGTGCCTACCCCAGACCCAGGCATTCGTCCTCCTGCTTCTCTTATCCCCCATGTTTTGGCCTCCACCATCTCAGTCAGTCTTGTCTCTGGTGTTTTCTGTTGGGAAGATCCTTGGTGCAGGGCAGTTCAGCTCTGTGCTAGGTGCTGTGCCGTGCCATGTGCTCTTTCGCAGACCTGCAAATTATTATTCATTATGAACAGCGTCAATCTGTCCGCAAGAGATCTGGATGTGGATTAAAACCATCTACGTCTTTGAACACAGCAAAAAGAGCTTGTAGGGAGATTCACCCCTCCAAATATTGTAGTCAATCAACACAGGTTGGAAAATCATAGCAAGCAAGAAGGGAAAAAGGAATTGGAGTAGAAATTTGGAGGACAGAAGCAAGGATGCTGCCTGCTTGGCCTGCTCGAGTGGGTGGCTATCTGAAAGCCGAAGGCTATAAGTGGGAAATCCTAGATAAACACGGGGGTGTATTTATACCTTCCCCCAAGCTGGCTGACACAGGTGCTCACCAGACACGGGTTGCCTGGGTGGCCTGAGCATGGGGCTGCACTGCAGCGGGGGAGGCAGACTTCCGCGGGGAGCATCACCAGGACTGTGAGCCTCACACTCCGTCTGCAAGGTGCATATTTGAAATGCGCTGCCAGTCCATTGGGTGCAAACTGCAAGAGCTCATTTGAACCTCCATAGCTCACTTGAGGAAATCATTCATACAGTCTCCCCCTAACAGTGATACTATTCCCCATGCCCACAGCGTGATTCCTCACCTGGCCCTTCCACATCTGTAAGGCTGTTGTTATTAATGCCATAAATCGTGGTTAGTAATAAACAGCAGAGAAGCTCTGAGAAGTGGGAGGCAAGTTTCTCTACTGAGGTGGAAGCCCTAAAGTTTTGGGTCCTTGTCCTGCCCCGGTGGCTGTTGCCTGCAGCTCCAGCCGCGCAGGGGCTTTGTGCATGTGGCAGCATCCCCCAGCTCCCGTGCTTCCCAGCCAGGCCTGTCTGTCACTGGGGAATGAAGTTGTCACTGCAGGAAAAGCCTTCGACTGTTCTTGTTGGCACCCTGGGGGTGCTCCATGCTTACCAGCCTCCCACCACACTAAGGCAGGCCGGGCCTTTTTTTAGCTCTGTGTGTGTTCAGCACAGAGAAAAACGTTTCTACTTACTTTTCCCCCTCCTCTCTTTGGAATATGAGGCACACACTTGTCATTCTTAAAGGAGTGGATTTATGGTTGACTCTGTCTCTTATCTCCCCACCAAGCTTGCTGGGGCTGCTCTCCAGATGGGACAGTATTACAAACTTCATCATATGAAGCCCAGTTCAGCCTACAGCCCAGATGTTCTTTGTTCCCAGAAATATTCCTTCCCAACAGTAAGTAAAAGGGAGCTGGTATGCAGTCTCCACTCCTTCTGTCTGCATCGCTTGTTTATGGGTTACACACCCCAGCCCTAGACAGCAGTCACCTTTCCAATGGGAGGTTTTGGAGAGGAAAACCACAGCTCTCAAACAAGTCCACTGATGGCAGCAGCGTGAAAGCATTCCTGCTGGTAGGATGGCAACAACCACTCACGCGTTTACCACAGCATCTCCTGGATGTGCTCTGCACAGGCTTGGGGGACATACTGATAAAAACAGCAGCGTCCTCTCTGAGTGAAGCCTCCTGCTCACGGAAGGTGGTTTCCCTGCTGGTGATCCTCTGCCTGGACCTGGGGAGCTCACTGCAGGGGACATGGAGTGGTGGTGCTGCTGACTGGGCGGGCGGGCAGGCAGGCTGCTGGGAGCCTGCAGGATGGCCTGGCTCGGCCGCCTGCACCATCCCTGCTCAGGCACGGCCCTGCAGCTGCCCCTGTGTGGCTGCCCCGAGCCCGGCCTTGTGCCGGTGGCCCTGGGGAGCTCGCCTTGCTTCGTCACACTGT
>VZSC01001610.1:0-19784 GCA_013398225.1 Steatornis caripensis | reverse complement strand
CCCCCCAATAAAGGCTTGATATTTATGCAGCTTTCCCTGTGCCCTGAACTTTGCCTGTGTCTCTGGCAAAAGGGCGGCTACCCCAGGTCAGAGCACTGCCTCGAGCCAGAGCAGGGAATCGGCTTTCAATTTCAGCAGTGACTTTGCTTCCCTTTTTTCTCTTATCCCTCCAGCCATCACAGAGTAATTCCCATCCCTATTAGCTTACCCTCCTCCCCCTTCCTTTCCCTTCCCCTTTGAAATCCTCCCGCCTGTCCCCGGGACGGGGCAGGGGGAGGCGGGGGGCGGCGGGAGAATTCCTCCAGATATTACACAAAAGCCTCATGTATCCCCAGTGTCAACCCCAGAGGGCGGCTGAGTAATTTAATTAAGGCGAAGGGGCTTTTGTTTTACTTGCTTTCTTTTTTGATTTTCTCAAGTTTAAGACAAGAAAGAAAAGAAAGAGGGAGAGAAATGTTAGCCCTCTGAGGAGGCGCAGCGATGCAAGATTTCCCGTCTCTGCTCAGTCTCTTGCTGAGGAAAGACCACGGGCCTGTCACCCAGAGCGCGCAGGGCTCCCCAGCCTTGGACGGCTCCCCTCCCGCGGCAGTGATTTAAGGGACCGGCCTAGTCCAAGAATTAGCGTGTATTCTTCTGCAGACAAACACATTCATGTTGTTCCCTCTGTCTGCCCCACCTCGCTCTTTGTCCTCCTCGGTATCCGTCCCTTCGTGCCTGTCTCTCACCCTCTCCACTGCCTCTTCCCCTCCTCTTCCCTCTCCCATTCCCACCGCCTGACCCCTCGCTCCCTCCTTTCCTCCTCTGCCTTTTCCTGCACTCTCGGTGTACTCGCTTCCTCCCCTCTCTTCTTCCCTCAGCCTCTGCCTTTCTTCTCCCCCTTGCTCTTGACAGGGGGAAGCTTAATTTTTTTGCCAATAAATAACGGCTTTATTCCTCAGCTTGCTGTTTATTAATTGCAGATTTATCACATGCCTGACGGAGGGCATCGACGGTGGGGTGGGCTCAAATGCGGGAGAAAGCAGTGCCTCCTTTCAAACATAACGACGGGCAAAGCATCAGCCCAGCCATGTGCCAGCAGTGGCAGACATCTTTGTTTCTCATTTGGGGAAAAAGAAATGGCGGCACTGAGGGTGGATTCAGCTTCTTCTCGTCACATGGTGGCACCAGGATGTGGGGGCATTATGTCAACTCCGTGCGATGGCAGAGCCCGCTGGCAAGCCCTGTGTGCCCCTGAGGACACTTCTAGCGCTGGGCCCTCAGCTTTGGCCCAAGTTCTCAGGGCGATGAAGGGTCAGGAGGGAGGCTTACAGCAGAATGCAGCCCTGAGGAAGCCACAATTACCCCTGGTCCTGATTTAACATTGACTCCCTGGGCCGTGGTGCTCCCAGGGCCGAAACCTGGGCCCAGCATCGCACCAGGAAACTCTCCTGCAGCCAACATGCACGCCCTGTCTCTCTCATCGGCGTGCTTCGAGGGGAGGACGAAGGCCTCACCGGGCAAGAAGGGCTCTGCTCTGTGGGGCTGGGACAGGCGCTGGGTCTTCCACAGGGCTCTTGTTTCTGACACCGAATCCTGTTTGGGTTATGAGCTGAACAGGCTGGTTTATTAAGGGGATCTCCCTGTGCTGCCACCCAGGCCTAACGCTCTTACGCATGTACCTCAGCCCAGGCACAGGGATCAGGCCAAACGCATGGCTCTGGGGGACACGTCCTGTGCCAGCGGGGCCAGCTGCAGGCCCCTCACCGCTGCCTCTGCCCACCGCCTCTCTCCCCTCCACTGAGGTAGCAAAGACATTTTCGGCACTGTCCCTGTGTGAGCAGAGGCCCCGACGGCTCGCCCTCAGAGCTGCGGCGGTTCCCTCTGTGGGACTGACAGCAGAAGCTCTGGGGTTGGGTTTGGCTGGCCACGCGCGCCTCTCCTCCTCCGCTCCCGCAGCTCGGCAGCCCTCGCTGCTCCTCGCTTCCCCACTGCAGGGCTGCGGCTGCGAGGCGGCTGCCAGCCCTGCCTGCCGTCTGTCAGGTCCTGCAGCCCTGCTTCCCCTCTTCTGCCATCCCAATGTGCACAGCTAAACCTTCACCGTCCCCAAAGCCTGGGGTGGGGAGGGTGGTGTTTATTTAGCTTTTGGTTCATAATCTCTCTGAACTGTTCACCCTCCCGCTCCCCTACCCGAGGAGGCGCGCATGCACGCTGGGAGGGGCTCCCCTCAGGCCCCCCCACCACAGAGGTTAACACAACATGGTGGGGCTCAGCTTAATGCCCCCTCGTGATGCAGCTCCCCTGGGTCAGGCGTCTCTCCTGGCCTCCGCAAGCTCTGCGTCTGTGGCAGCCTTCCCTTATTGAAGGGGACGTATGGACCAATTAGTTGTTACACAATAGCTCTGGATGGCCAGGCAATGGGACCAAGGGCACTTGCTCAAATTAATAGAGTCTGGAATTGATTTAACTCCAGGCAAAAAAAGCTAATCCAAGCTGTAATATCTCTCTGGTATCTCCTCAGACAAAACAGGACAGGTTTTTTTAGTGCTCGTATTGAATGAAGCTGTATACATCAATACACATTGGTAAAAGCCCTCGTTCCTAAATAGAAAACTGTTATGCTGAAATGACAAAAATGTATATTTTCCCTTGTGTTTGGCCCATCCGTACAAGAAAATGGCCCTCGCTTTCAGAAAAAAATGTGCTCAGCATAAGAGGCCCTTTTCCACGAGTAAGGAGTTTATTAGTATAAGGTGAAGGCCCAGGAGCAAGGGGTAGCACAGAAGTTCAGTTTGGGGAAAAAAAAGGCAGAAGAGCACACGAGCACATCTGTGGCCACCGAAATGCATAGCCCAAAGAGGTTGGGTGGCGGTCACACGCCCTTGGAAGGACAGAGCCAGACATAAGAAGTCTCAGCTGCAGAGGAGGAGGAAGCTACCTGCCTGGAAAAGGAGCAAAGGGCCACGGGGAGCCATCGGCTGGGCCCCGGGCACACGGGACATGCCGGCCCTGCGCTCCGGCTGGGGAAGGCCCCCAGTGCTCCACTGGGGTGGCAACAGCTCACGTCTCCCCGAAGCCATCTGCCGCCCCTCCGAATATGTGCTGCAGGCGTTGTGCTCCTTTAATCTATTAACGAGCTTTTCATATGGATCTTGACACAATTAGGAAATACAGACAAGAGCGAAGCTGGAATTTTCTCGAGTGGCTAATTACTTATAAAAGAAACCAGGGCTGGAAGATGGCAGAGACACGGTTCCTACAGTACACGATGTTCATATAAAATGTGTTCTTGGCTCCTCTCACACGTCGTTTATCCCGTCTATGAAGCAGGAGGCAGAGAAATGTCATATAAAACTGTCCACACAAGCTGGCAGCACTGGAGGCCTTATATCCTGCTAGCTTGGCTCTTGCGGCCTCCATGCTGTGTGTCTGTAACCCTTGCTGTTCAGTACTTGTGCGCTTCCCTCGGCCTAACAGGCCATCTTTCCAGTGGTTAATGCTGAGATCCAGGAGTCAGAGCTCCTCTGTAGTGCCATCGATGGGCCGTATGAAAAAACAAACCACTTAACTGTTGTATTGAGTAGAAATAGGGTTAGTATTCATGCTGGGGTGTTTCTTTAATTAACGGACCCAGACAGAAACACTAGAACTGGTTTGCAAGTAATCTTGCAAATTAAAGCGCTGATTTTCTCTGTTATGATTCATGTTGTATTGCTCACTTATTGGGAAAGTTCAGATTAGGATGAGATACAGAAAGAAACACACAAGTCTCCAGCATTTCATGGATTTTAACAGCATACATGGAACACTGAAAAATTAGTACCAGCAGTCGCTTCATTTTTTGGCTAGCGATTACCCTCTTGCTACAAAGGGAAGCTCTCCAGCCAGAGAACAGCAGCTCTGCCCCCAGCCTTGATATGTTTCTCAGTGCGCATAATGCTTTCTATAGACAGGAAAGTGTTTCTCACTATTTGGAAGAGATAGATAGCCTGCTGAGCAGCTCTTACTGCATCAGTCAGTAAACATGACATCATGCAAGAAGGGGCAAAATGCTAATTATCGCAATTTCACGTATCACAAATGTTTCAAGAGCTTCTGGTGGGAAGTGTGAGAAGATCTGGAGGCTATTGACAGATTCATTGTTACGGAAGGCTTTGGCAGTGCTGGAAGTTGACAGCATTAAAAAAGAAAAGCTTTTAAAAAAAATAAATCAAAACAAGAATTACATTATTCAAGTATGTGACCCAAGTAAGAGAATGATGGGAAGGAAGTTTGTCTCCACTAACCCAGGATTCCCTTAGACAAGCCTGCCTGGGGAAATAGTTCATTAGGAGAGTAAATGTAACCCACCTTCTGCTGCGTGCTCCCCTCACCGTAACTCTCTCATCCCAAGCCCACTTTGCCTTTATAAAGGGGAGAAATAACGTTGGGTTTTTGCTGCTCCCGAGCCCTGGACAGACCCCAGAGAGAAGCAGCGGGATGCAGCTCTCACGTGGCCCTTTTTCTTTGCTGCTCGGTGCTTCTGACACAATGCAGAAGAGAGAGCGCGTCCTTTCTGGGTCCCCTCTCTATCTTGGCACTGCAGCCAGTAGGCGCGTGCCCAGAAGTACGCATACAGCTTTCTATGAAGTGAAGCCATAGGAAATACGTCAAGCCAAGTAAAGTTACACTGTTTGATTTGCTGCCTCTATTCAAATAATTCCATGATCTACTCCTCCGATGCTGAAGTCGATCAGTCATTTATCTCTGACCATTCCCATTACTCACAAAAGTGTGTTTGGTGGGCTGTGGGGCAGAAGTGGGGCTGGGAGGGAGGCAGCTCAGCTTGCTGGAGAGCGGGATGGAAACACTCGGCTCCCCAGTCTTACCGCTGCTGGTGCCACGGCTACACCACAGCCCTGAGACTGGGCTGGAAGATTAGGAGATGACTGGGGAGAAAGGTTTGGGGAGAGTGTTCTCTGTGGGAAAGCAGAGAGCTGGCAGTCAAAGCCAGCACGTGCACTGCAAAATGTCATCCTAGCTTTTCTCCCTCCCTCCTTCCACATACCAGCTCCCCAGAGCATCTCACAAGGGGCTGGGACCAAGCCAAAGGAGCCAAATCAGAAAGAAAAGAGGGCACCTGGCACCCACGACCTCTGCCAAGGGCTTCCTTGGCCTTTGTCTCTGCAGAAGAGCCGTCACACCTGCAGGAGCCAAGCACGACACTGGACAGCATTCAAGAGTCTTAAGTATTTAATTTTGCAAGGCGTCACTTTTTCTGCATGCAAAGTAACATGCAGCAGTTTAGTCAGACTCTCTCAGGGTGGTCACCCCTGAAGCAGAGGTCCTGCAGGATGCCTTGCTACCACCAGTCAAGAGGCACGGGCCGGTCCCAGACGTTCCCATTGCCACACCACCTCCAGAAGTCCTGGTGCCTCCTGAAAATCCCCCACCGGCTGCCCTGCTCTCGTTGCATTTACTCTGCGTATCTGCTCTGGAGGACAGGTTTTCCTTCTCCGGACAGTGAGTTTCGGAGAGTTCCCGTGCTCTGGATCTCAAAGAGCTTCCCAAATTTCAGAAGCTGAGCAAAGTGCGTTCATAGGGCCAGTTGTTCAAACAACTGACATCTGTCAGCACACGTGTAAATCCCTGTATATAGTTCCAGAAATCAGGCACCTTAAGCATACAGCTTCTCAAGCCAGTGGACAATGATAAAAATAAAAAAAAAAAAGAAAAGAAAAAGGGGGAAATGGTGATTAAAAAAAATCCCTTCAAACCAGCGAAATGGAAAGGAAACAGTAACTTTACCAAAGGGCCTCACTCTGGTGGTGTTTTCGTTCGGGTTGCACACAAGCTTACTATTGATATACCGGGTCAGAAGTCATATATTTCTCTCACTTTGTAGTGCTGAACTCTCTGAATGAGTTTGATATTAGAATTGATCTTGCTTGGTTTTTTTTTTGGCATATTGTAAATTCACTTAGACAGCTTTAGGAGAATGAAAGGACTGAAAAATATGAGTCAAATTTTGAGTATCCACTCCAGCTTAAGAGCTAGAAGCTAAAATACTGATTTTTCATAAGAGAAATTCTGAGTTTTCTGCTTGAAATATTTTAAAATCTTTTAAGTTTAAAAAAAAAAGGAAAGATAAAAAGAGAAGACTGCATTTCAGTTCATCCAAAGCAGAGACAGACATCACCCACCTGCAGGCACCCACATCTGGAGATGGTTTTTCTGAGAGTCCCTCCTGGAAGATCAGAGGACGGGACTGGGATCGGGAAGGTGTTTAGGGCAACAAAGTGGGTTGTATGTTGATGTCATTTCCCAGACCCTAACTTGGAAATAAGCTTCTCCATTTACATTCTTGGGGCATGAGCCAGCGACATGCTTAAGCATGTGCATTTATACGGCAAGAAAACGGACCACGTGAACAGGACGGGTTGCAGGACAGTCCGTTACAGATAGGTTTTAACTCAGTCAAATCCAAAGCGCCACAACCCTGCAGGAGACCAAATCTGGTGGCAGGCACACCAAGATGTTGGGAAGGCGGTGGACAGCAAGCATTCAGAGGGGGTCTCCCACATACTGCTGCTGTCGCAGACGTTGGACTGCCATCAGTCATGCCCAGTCCAGCTCTCTTCCTGGACCTCCAGGAGCTCTCCCCGGCAAAGCCCTGGTTAACCCCGAGCTTCTGGGAAAGTTCGGGCCCCAACTGCTGGGCATTTTTCCGGGGAGAGGAGTCTCACAGGCCAAGTCCCAGCACGTTCGTCCTCCGTCCCCCTGGAGCAAAGCCCACCGCTGTGGCCTGTGGAGGTGCTGCTGGCGCAGGCTCAGCTTTGGGGTCCCTGCGGAGGCTCCGCTCGAGCTGTGGGACCAGCTTTATCATGGCAGTGCTTTCCCACGTCGTGCTTACCCTCTCGTGTTTCAACTGTTTTCTTTGGGCTCCCTTTGGTAAACCTTTGGCTTCAGCGTTTTATTAGGGAAAAAAGAGCTTGGTATTAAGTGATGATTATGCAATTTATTCTGACAGCAAAAAACGTGAAAAGGGGAAATTGATATTTGTGATTTTAGTTATGCGCTGACAACTATAATTAATCTTAATTCCAGCAAGGAGCAGATAAGTGAATATGATGGGAAAGCTTGCATTTTCATTGCTGCTGCCTAGGGACGGCTACTTAATCATGGCAATAAAATGGCACAAGTTAAGGAATTAAAGAGGGCAGAGACTTTACACTAGTTTAAATAAAAGTAGAAAAGAGACACATGAAAATGCAATGAAATGAAGATACATAAAAGGCACAAATTAACTGTATAGAAAAATACCACTGTATAAGGGTAAAATAGCAAGAGATGAGTTTACACAAGAAAAAGAAAAATATTTCCAAAAACCCAGCTAGGGGCAATTGTAAACAGAAACAGGAAAGGGCTGAGCTTAGCTCTAATATACAGAAAAAGGCAGAGTAACTAATTTTCTTTTCATTGGTTAAAAACTTTTTAAGACAGTGAATGAAGATTGTTCTTTTTCGTTTGACTTTTGAGGATGAAAATTTGTTTTTTGATATGTCATTATTTTAAAATGAAAATAACTGGTGATTTTGATCAACAAAATACATTAACCATTTGCAAAGAAGAAGCTTAAGTCAGTTTTAAACCACATGAAACGAAAACTAACATTTTTTTGGTAAGTCCTGTTGGGAAAAAGAAGTCTTTCAGCCCATTTCACTTCTGTTCATTATGTATCCAATTAAGAGATGGTACCCATTGCCCTCGGGCAGGAGGACAGACTAGATGACTTCTTAAGGTCTTCTTACCCTCTGCTTTCTCCTGGCTGTACTCAAACGGAATAGGATACATAGTGTTCCCTTTCCCTCTTCCTACAGAGCTTTTTTTCAGGCTTATTTAAAGAACTTGCTGAGCGCAGGGAGAGCGCCTGCTTCACAAACACAGCGTTGACTGGTGTCTCCAGCCCTGCTGTAACTGAGGTACGAAGAGAAGGAAACCAGCTGCTGAGGAACATCCGAGTGGTGTGGGTATCACCCCGCAATTACACCCAAGGCCATGGGCTCTTCCATAGATGCAAATCCACCTATAGTTTTGGGTATCCCCTAGTGTCTCTTTAAGGAATGAGGCAGCCTCTCCCGCCAACCGAATATACCTTAATTTTGCGGAATTTAGTTTGTTGCAAGTTAGAGTGAGACAGTATTGTTCCCAGCAGGTCCTGTTTGGGCATATCCCTGATCTCGGGATACAGCAGCTTGCGGTTCCTGCAGCCAGTGGAGAGGAACTCATGGGGCCAGTGCTTTTGGATGTGTCTCTTACGGAATGTGCACTGCCGTATGGAGCACACTGGCTCAGAGGGGAGCCCAAGGTTGGCCCCATGCTTTCTGCGGATTTGAAACTTGCAAAGTTTCCCTCTGACCTGTTTTAAAACAAGTAAATCCACACACATACGTGCACAGACTCTACAACCTATTTGGCTTCTAAATATCTAATATTAACCCTGTCTGAGAACTTGGGCACACATAAGTGTAGAGGTTGTCTGAAGTCAGCTTGAAGCTGTAGACCAGAGTCTGAACCCCTGCGATTCCGATCACACTTTGTAAATGCATTGCACATTTTGTCTTTTTTTTTTACAACAGCTCTCTCCTCTGTGATGAACTGGAGTCAGAAGGAAAACAAGCTTGACTTCCGTGTACATGGGCTGAGCCTGATGGTCACCTCACCTGCCTGGCGCTTGCGCCGTGCCAGTTACTGGCATGTCCTGATTCCTCCCCTAGAAAATACGACCACCCGTGGTGCAGTGAAGAGAATAAGGGTGAGCTACAGCACACCTGAGGTGGAGCTGAACAAGGTGTTCAACACAAAATCATCCTGTTGGTGTTTTACAACTGCTTTTTTCTTGGGTAGGGGCAAATTTACTGGGGAGGGGAAGGCAACTAGGGAAGTTTCAGGTCACACCTACACTGACCCACCCCCCGTTCCCCCTTCCAGAGTGCTATCAAGCATTCCCGGCACTGCAGCATAATGGTTTCTTGGTGGGCCAAAAAGCCACGTGCTAGACGCGGGCAGTCAGCCTGCCGATCGGCTACAGGCACACGGCTCCTGCCGCCGCACGATGCTGCGTGTGCCTTGCAGCTGGCCAGATCACAAGCTTCTTCAGTCCATCGTGTGCAGTGGTGCACAGACTTCTTCAGCAAATACGGCCCAGGCTTATGATATTCTGATGGTATTACAATTCTTTTTGTGGTTTTCTTTTTAGACAAAACTGGTATTTTTTAGCCAAACTGTAACTTGGTTCTTTGAGCCAACTCACTCAAAGAAGTATTCAGACAAGTATTCATATGGGGTATCTTGATGAAAGTTTCTCTTACACTCAGCATTTTTCTTTCCTTTCCACTGCTGAACACGATTCCTCACCCCAAATTATCTTCAGCTGATAAATTCTATATCCAAACTGAGGATTACAAAAACCTCCATTTACAGTCAGACTGTGGAAATCCCAACCACAGAAAGTTGCAAGTGAAATGCGGTAAATGGTTTTTAAAAAAATGCTAAATAGATATATAACTAGCATTTGGTTATATTTAGGATAAGCAAATCTGATGCTCCATGGCATAAAGCCAACCGTATGAGAACACTGCTGTTTTGTTCTGGGCTTTGCCGTGTCCTAACCATCAGACCTTGGGACGATCTGATAACGTATTGGTAGGATAGAGACAAAGATGCTCATCCACCTGGTAGGAGACAGAGCTGAATACTGAGATTCAGAACACTGATATTAAGGACCTGTGTGCAGAGTCTTCATAAGACTGGCTTAGAAATTATGTCTTCAAGTCGAGATAACCCTCCCTATGCACCCTCAGGAAAAAAAAAAGATAGAAAATGTAATGCTGTAAGAACTGATTGGGATTCCCTGGTAATTACTTCTGTTCAGGATATGCAAAACTTGGGATATTTGGCAATGCTACCTTGCAAAGGTTTCAGTGTTCTTTGACGACTGAATACCTTATCTGCTCCAATACATTTCTTGATCTCAGAAAGCATCTCTTTCTCAGCCCAGATTTTATCTCAGAAGCAGCCTCTTTAAGGAAAGGCCGGCTGTCAGATGGCGTAACCTCACTGTGAACAGGCATTCGGATCTGCGATTTCAGCAGGCCTTGGAGAAAACACTCGAAGCTAAATGGGTTAAATGTTTCCATCAACATACATAGCACAGACACACGCAGTTAAAAGACAGTTTGAGCCGTTTCAGAGGCCTTGTATATTTCCAAATAAATTGAATTTACTAAGACTGACTCCCAAATGGAGTCTAGTGTCAGTAAGCCCTCTAATGGAAAACTTGCAGCCTTTGTATTTTCCGTGCTGAGTAAGTATCAAACCAGATGGCACTGGCTCTGGGATGCAACAACCGAGTCTCCTTTCCCTGCAGGGACAAATGTGCTGACACTACATAATGCTTACAGGTGTTATTCAATATTGCAAACACTAATAATAGACTTTCATCTACAGGAGCCTCTCGCCCAAAGGCCTCCAAGCTCCTGAACACAAATAATCTCCAAATATAATTTACATTAAACGGGCAATATACTCGACTGAATCATACAGCAGGAACGAAGTCTGGGAGAAAACTCAGCATGCTGTGATCACCCACCCGCAACGCTTCGCGGCAACATCAAGAGCGAGGAAGATGCAGCAGCCTTGTCTCCTGTTCCCTCCGCTCGTGGCAGGAAGGAGCTCTCCCGGCACGGGGGACTCAGGCAGCAAGGCGCATGGCGCAAGCAGGTTCTTTGCTATGTGGGCAGTCCTTTAGAGACGGTCTTGGCCTCTTAGTCATCCCCTCTAAGAAAGACACATGATGGCTCCAAGTTTTTTTCAGGTTTGTGTGTGATCCCAGCCCCGTAAAATGCCTGGGAAGCAGGCTCCGCAAAGGAGACCTGGCAATCCCTGGGCCTTGGTCTTCGGGTTTCCCTCCAGAGGTGAGAGCTGGCTGGCGCATTTCAAGCAGATTTGACCCTCCTCCCAGCCCAAGCCGTTTCCTCCCTCCTTGCAAAGTTCTGTGGTGAGCCTGTGACTACAGGTATTGGTGCTGCCCGCTGTGAGCAGCAGCTGAGATTTGTTACTGTGGGGCTACACAGGAACCTTCTTATCCCCTGACGCAGCCATGGCTCCTTACTGGTGGCAGACAAGACAAGACAGCCAGAGAAAGCCAAGGTCTTAATGATGAGAAAAGGTAAAGACTGTTGTACAAACCAGTTACATCACCTCTTAAACAAGTGGGTCAGCTCTCAATACTCACACAGGGCTAATGCCCATCTTGGACAGGATACAAAGAGCTGGATCAGAACTACCAACAACCCCTGTCTATTCCAGATGGGTGAGTTTGCGAGTAGTTTGCTGGCATAATCCCAGAGACGCATAAAGCATCAAGTCTTCAGTCTTTACTGGAGGAAATGAATTACAAAGAAGATATTAAAGCAGTGTGTCTGCACTCATTTTGCATCAAGAAGATGGAAGGAGTTCATTTCAATCCTCCCTCCCCCCTGTCATCAAGCGTCCTAACACCAGTGAAATCCCTTTCACATCAGGTCAGGCAGATCGCCTTTCAGCGGCTGCTTCCCGCAGTCAACGGGGAGAGCGGGGCTGGCCAGGCAGCAGCTGGGAGCCGGGGCAGGCAGCAGGTGCCGAACACTTGTGGAACCCCGGAGTTCCCCGGCCCCAGGACCGGGCGGGCAGCAGCAGGGAGGGGGCTTTTCTCAGCGTGCGCTCTGCATGGGGCTGGAGGAATGCTGCCTCACATCAGCACGCATCCCCTGGCAGAAGTGGGACAGTTGGATGCGACAGGTTGATGGGACGTCTAGGGCAGAAGGTACTGCCAGTGCTGAGCCATTTGGGGCTGCAGGAGAGTGAGTAACTCTTGGTTGTGTGAGCAAGTACAGGCTGGACAGGGTGAAAGTTTCAGAGTCTGCCCCTCTGCACCGTCACCTCACGTTAGGTCTGGCTGTCGCACGCCCTCTGCAGCGCAGGGTATGTGGGACAGGGTGGGAAACACACGGCGGAGATTGCAGCAGATGGGAAAGGGGCCGACAAGGGGTTGTGAATGCATGGGTGGGCAAAGCACCTGCCGCGTGTCTGACCACACGTTGCCTGCAGCGCTCATTACGATGTGTTTCTGTGCTGTGCACGCACCCAAACATGCATTCACAAACTTGCCTGCAGTCAGCCTGTTTAAATCAGACATCATGTGGACCAAAAGGCGTCTTTCATGTGCCAGGGAACCACTGGCACGGAGCAATATGAGGTGTAAGAGACAGTGAAAGGCAGACTGGGGCAGCGGGACCTTGCTGTGCCTGTGGCAGTGAGATGAGCCGTGGCCTTGCAGCCTACAGGCAGCTTCTCTGGAAACCTGCAGGAAAAGGTGCCCAATATCCTTGTCACAGAAAAGGTCGTAGCGAGACGAAGTGGCTGCCAGATAACATGAATCCCAAGCACATTTTGCCATTGGTGATAAAGGGCAATGCCTTGTAAAATACAGCAGACCAAACGTTTGGGAGAGGTAGGTGTGTGTTCCTGGCATGAAATGCTCAGCAGAGATTTGGGAAGATGGCATGCTTTTGTATGCTCCGGGTGGGAGTGGCAAACGGACAAGAGAGGAGGTGCAGCCAGTTGCGGGAACCTGCTGCCTGCAGATGCTCTCACACGATCACACCTTGGTTACTGCAACATCCAGGTGCCTCACTGTACTGAGGCAGCCCAGTCTCCAGCAAGTTTAAAACAAACAAACAAACAAACAAAAATTCCCTGAGCAAATTAAAAAGACAGCTTCTCTGCCTTGGGCAGTCCTTGCCCGAGACTGTGCTTCTGCAGCACTGCTATGGGTTTGTCCTTGCTCTACACGCAGTTTGGGGCACTCTCGGATATCGGCTGGACCATGAAGGACTGTTTTAATGTTCATTGAAGCTAGGTGATCTCAACTTTCAATGCGGGCCATCTGCCCATAACAGAGCTGAAGAAGCCACGCCAGTGAGTGCTTCAGTGAGTATTAACTAACATTTATTTTTGAGTGCGTGGAGTAATTTTAAAATTTTAATCCAAGTCTCAATCCTTACCAACACTGAGAACTTCGAATAAAAAAAAATGTCACTGAAACTCTGAAGGTGGATAGGTTTTGCTACCTCAGTTGTTACTTACTAAGACTGGGGTGAAGAGAGCCCTAAGCTGGTCCAGAAGGAGGTACGCTTGCCTTGCATGACCTACCTGTCTAACAGCAGCCACCGGACTTTCCTGATTTAATTCCCAGTAGAACACACTTGGATGTTAGAGCTGTGATTAAGAAGGGCCGTAGATCTTTGGTCTCGACTCATGTCCCGTGGGTCACGGGGCTATGGGACAATGCATCATTGCTCCATGATCTCTTTCTTGGGTGACGCTGACTTCATAACTCAGATGTTCCTTGGGCGGAGTATTTTTCTGCACCTTAAATTGACAATAACAACAACTATTTGCAGGGCTGCAGCTTCAAGTTCTCCTTGGCCTGATTTCTCAGCTTGCCTACTCTTAAGGCTGTGAGTGCCGGGCAGGGCCAGGCAATGAAGTCAGGGCAGCAGAGCAGCAATGAGGAGCCACCACTAGCCAGCCCAGCCTTAAACCGTGACAGAACGCTTTTGTTCAGAGGGGCTCCACTGTATCCGAAACCTAAAACTTCTGGCAGAGGTGGAGGAGAATAACCGTATTAAATAGTGGAGTCCTACTAAATGTGTAACAGTGCAAGTGGGACATGCTTAAAAACAGCAATGCTGTGCGTGGAGAGAAAAACAAGAGTCATTGGTACTTAGGTTCCAATTCAACTTGTCCTTTAGCGCAATAATTCAATTAGAATAACATGAATTGTTTGTTCACTTTGGAAAAAATGAAATTTCTCTTTAGCTCCTCTCGTTCTTATACCAAGGGTATCACTCATGCATCCAAACAGTCTCATTACCCGAGAGGAATATTCCTAATTTCGTCCTCATCCTTTGGCCTTCCCTGGGATGTATAACAAAGCGAAGAAAATGTGCTTGGCATATTACAGAGCCTAGCAAACAACATTGCTCATCTTATTAAACACAAGCAAAAGATGAACATTTCAACCTGGGATTTTCCAGGTTCTGAGGCAGGACAGGATTTCCCACTTCTCTGCAGCTGATCACCTCCATGGGCTTAGCAAGAACTTGTCTGGCCTGGAGCCTATGAGGCAATATCCCTCGATATCACGTATCAAACTAGACTCCTTTTACCATGCCAGAGGAGTGAAGCTATCACTGGTCCCTTCTCTTTTTTTTTATGGGGATGCAAACCATGCCCAAGAACTCCCTCACCACCTAATTCTACCATCGCAGAGGACAGAAGTCCCTGCCAGTCATTTTCCACCGTAGTTTACTCTCTGAGCACAGCTGCTTCTCAGTTACAACACATGGAAAGCCCTGAAAGGTGTTGCTGAGAAAAAGGAAGAGGGTTTGGACTTCTGGTCTTACATTTTCTCATTTGTGGTGGGATCTCTTTTCCTTTAGAGCCTTGTTTAGATTGATCCCTTTGAAATAGAGGCAAAGAGCAAAAACACTAATGTTTACCAGATACACTCACTCCCAGATTCTTGAAATTGTAAGTGTAGGAGCATCACCAGGAGTCACTGGTCTGGGGAGCTTCTGCCGGGTAGCTACAAGGATGCCTTGCCACCACAAACAGAAGTTTTTCCTGTGCAGGCTGTAACCTTGCCCTTATGGCAGAGCAAGGCACAGGCGCTGCAGAGCTGACACCTCTCATGAAGCCACTGTGCTTCAAAAGCCGTGGCAANGGGTAGCTACAAGGATGCCTTGCCACCACAAACAGAAGTTTTTCCTGTGCAGGCTGTAACCTTGCCCTTATGGCAGAGCAAGGCACAGGTGCTGCAGAGCTGACACCTCTCATGAAGCCACCGTGCTTCAAAAGCCGTGGCAGTACAATTCCTTCAAGCCTATCTCATTCTGACAGGATGAAAGGTCTCCGGCATTCCTCCGAAGAGATGCAACGCACTAGTGAGGAGCGTGATACAGCCCCAGCTGGACCGACGTTGCTGAGAGAAGGGGAGGAAAACAGAAGCTAAGAAGGGAACCCTCGGTGGCAGCAATTTGCACGTGGTCACCGCAGGCTGGATGGGTTGGTTTGCAGCCTGTAAAGTAAGAATGCAAGTGAACCTCAACTCTCCACGTGGGAACACGTCTGCGTGCTCAGTCAGCAGGGAGCTGCTGCTCAGCGGAGCGGGTGGGCTATGCTGTTGCTGAAGCTGTGCCTGCAGGCAGGGTCTGCTGGCCCCACTGGCGCAGGCTTGCATTAAGCGTTGCTCAGTTGTTGCCCAAGCAGGCTGAGCTAGCTTGTCCTCGTGACCCAGGGGAGCACGCCAGGGGTCCCACACTGAGGTTCCCCCAGGAACAGAAGCGGTCCGGGAGTGCTGCCAGTGCGCTCTGCCTGAGAGAAGAGGGGCTATAAATGCAAGCACATCCCCTCCTAAACAAGGCTGGACTGCTTTCAAGGTCTGTGAAGCAAACATCTCCTCGATGCCGCATGGATGTAGGGATGTGCCAACTGCAGACAGCGGCAGCTCAGACACCTCTGCAGTTCATTCCCTTGCAGGGTAGGAACACCCAGTCATCACCAGAAGCTTGAGAATAATTTCTTATGTACACTGATAAGAGAGAAAGGGGAGAAAATTATAGCTTGAGTTTTGACTGAAAAGATGGCTTTGATGAAGGCTTAACTGGGGAATTAGTAGAAGGGTACAAGATTCTTCTCAGCCATGCTGTATTACTTGGTCTGTTTCATAAAAAGTCTAGGCCACTTTAGCTGTGAGAAGCCGATCCCCTGCTGGAGGGGCTCAAGGCAGGAACCTCAGAATGAGGGCATCCAAAGTGCACAGTGATTTACAAAGCCTTGGAGAGAAACCACCCTCTCAAAATAAGAACTATTACTTAAGACAGGTGCCTGCTTAAACATTGATGCAGGTCTCTTCATTGCTTTTCATTAAAATTTGAAATGATATTAGCAAATCACAAATTTTTTTTTTTTTCAATCTAGGAATGCAGAGATAATGCAATTTTTACAGAGATTGGAGGACAACCCTACTAGAACGCTGTAAATCTACTTGTTTCTCAAGTGAAAATGACTTTTCTGCTGTGCAGGGCACTCAGACGAATTGCAATGTAGGAATTCAAGTCTATCAGTACGGTGACACCAGACTGCAATGTTTTTCTACATTAAAAACTTTAACAGTCTGTATTTCCTGTTTCAATTTTAGAGGGAAAAAAAGCTTAGCCTTCTAAATTTGGTATTTTTAGGTTTTGCCTCTTCAGTTCCGGTCAATGACGTTGAAGATTTGCTCCCAGAATTGGTACCGTTAATCTGATCTTCTTACCTCCACGCTACAGGACTGGACATACCCTGGAAACTGTCGTAAGAGATACCTTATCATCAGTACAGGTGATAAAGGGTCCTTTTGGTGCAGGAATCTTTTTGTGCAAGCTGTACACTCTTCTACGGTTTTCCTTTCCCTTGTGGGTGGTCAGAGCTGGAAGTAAAACATGAAAAAAGAAAATCAAACCATTTCAAATGCAAGGAATTTTAAGTTCACAAACCGTGGCTCATTGTCACTAACAATTTCCTCTGGAATGGTGAAGAGCGGGTTGGGTTTTTTTCTTTTAGAAAAAGCGCCTTTTCTCAATTTTTTGGCTTGCAATGCTAGAGAGCACGGTCCTGATGCTCTGCTGCGCTGCATTCACAATATTCTTGAGCTGTTTATTGGGGTCCTGTGCATCCTTTTTAGTCACCCACATTATGACACCACTTCTGCTAACTCAGAGATAATTACTCAACAGATGTATATTTTTGGTTAGCTTCTTCAGATTCCTAGCTGACTCCAGTTAAAACAACACTGATTTAAAGCAGGATGAGAGTTACGCTTCCTCTAATCTGCTTAAATCATGCCTTAAAATTTTCTCCTTTCTGCCTGAGATAAGCATGAAAGATGTCAGAGTCCTTGACACTCCCAGTTGGGTACAAAATAGCATCCCTTTCCAAAGCCCACTTTCCGTTACATTGAAAAATTGTATCTTATCCTTACTACAGCATCTAGCAACAGGACTTGGACAGGTTGCCAAAATTAAAATGGTTTGTTTTTTTACACACAGTTTCTGATGCCTTGCCACGGTCTCGGAGGCAGAGGGGACAGTGAGAGGCATGTAAATCAGAAGGAACGCGCTGGTTAGGGGACACGGCAAGGCTGTTATCTCGGAGCAGCAGAGAGAGCTGGTTAATTGTACATGTCCATTTTAACCCCAAGGAACAAAGGAGGATGGGAATTTGTTGCAGTCAGGCCTGAGGAAAAGTCTCTCATTCCTAAACCAAACAAAACGCGTTGCATTTATTTATGTATTGCTCTCTGAAAACCACAGTGGGCGAAAGTTTCCAAATGATGCTGTGTCATGACTGCATCAGAAGGGAGCCTGGCTCTGCCCTGTCACAGGACAGCGAAGGGACTGTTAGTGGCACCCAGTTAAAGAGACCTTCCTCGGACAAGCCAGAGCCCATCTTCCAAGCAGAAAATACATGAATATCTCAGCTAGCAAAGACAAAGTTCTCCTCCTGCACAGAAAACTGTGTGGTGCAAGCGACCGCTGGGAATCAGACCCCAATCAAGCTCCAGCGAGTCTTGTTCTAAGGAGCAGTGTTTAGGGCTAGAGAGGCTGATTTTCTTAAGCAGCTCCTCAGCACCACGTCAAGCAGACGTTCCATCAGTTCCTGTTCAAGGGAGTGCGTATAAATATCGGGGGGGTGATGCTCGATCTGGCCTTGAGCATCAAGCCTGAGCCCTGCCCATCTGTCGCACGAAGGCAGGCCCTAAAAGCAGCAGCTGCAAAGGAGCTGGAGTCTTTCCTCTCTTCAGCTGAGGGAGAAAAGTCCTGAGGAAGTAGAAAACTAAATTTCAATAAACTTAGAAAAGTAAACACCAAACGTTATTTCTTTGTTCCTGTACATTGCTATCTTTGGCTTGCCCTTGACAGAAGAAAGTAGATTTGTAATTCATCTTTTGATAGCCATTTATTGAATTATACAGAATTTTTGTGTGTTCTCTGCAGGAAGCAGGCATGCCCAACGTATATCGTTCTTTCAAGTGTGGTCAATCAATACACACATTCAAGTAAACACCCTGAAAATATGGCTATTAAATATATTTGACTTGGGGGGGGGGCACTTCTATTTGAAAAATCCAACCCCATTCCTACTCTCCCTCCTCTCTCCCTCCCCAAACATGACCCAGAAGTTATTATTATCTTTTTTTAGTCAGAGGAAACATGGCCCGAATTAAGCAATGTGACTGAACATGGAGATGTTTCCTGTTTCCTTCCTCCTCATTATCTTACTTTTGTGAGCTCAGGAATATGCCTACCAGAAATACGCAGGTCTCAGCTGCAAGCAGCTGGCTCTCCACTGCTGCACAGCGTTCCAGGCCAGGGCTGAGAAACCGTGTGTGAAAGCGGGCCAACTGCTTCTCCTCTTGCTCTCCCAACGTGCTACCGTCCTGTGTGTGGGCTTCGATTCATGCACCCTATTGGAGGCAGTCCTAGGAATTTTTCAGCAGCTTCAGATAATTAAAAATGAGTAATGCCTTCAGCACAATAACCCTTGTGCTAATTGCTTGGATATTAAGCTACATTCCTTTTACTTCGCCCTTACGCTTACAGATTCTGCNGTGGGCTTCGATTCATGCACCCTATTGGAGGCAGTCCTAGGAATTTTTCAGCAGCTTCAGATAATTAAAAATGAGTAATGCCTTCAGCACAATAACCCTTGTGCTAATTGCTTGGATATTAAGCTACATTCCTTTTACTTCGCCCTTATGCTTACAGATTCTGCATTAACATTGCAGTGGTACCACGCAGCGGTTAGGGCGAAAAATGGAACAGTTAAAGTACCTGGCAACAAGAAACCAGAGCATAATATTTGGTGTCGCATGGAAGGCGGCGTGGGACACAAACAAATTGCTTGGCTTTTCCTAGTAAAATGATGGCATTGTGTCAATTAGCAATATAACTGGGAGCCTACAGACAAAAGTGTTAGGGCTGCTTTGTCACTGGGATGAACAGGGCAAGCGGCATCCCCCAGCTCCGGTCTCCCACCAAGACATCCCTGTGCATCAATGCTCTCCTGGGCAGCCCTCCACGGGACAGCCGAGGCAAGCTCAGATGGGAGGAAGGCCTTCTGCCCTAAAGTAGAAAACACAGATTTTAAGCCCCAGTTTCAAAGCCAGGAGTGGCTTTTAAAGCCTTTCCTCTAGCTTTGGCATGGCATTAAAAATTGCTGGTGGAACACGCTCAGAACTCAGAGTGGTGAGGACCTCGGGAATTGCTTATGATACAGGATCAGGTTTCCATATCAAATTCACAGAGGCCATGAAAATAATCTAAAATCTATGCTATTTAATATTATTGTCAGAAATGTGTCAAGGAGAGCTCTGAACAGAGCAAGAGAGTAATTTCGTCTGCACAAGCAGCAAAGGATGATTTCAATCGTCGGGAACACGTGGCAGGAGAAGGGCACGGAGGGGGATCTCAGCAGAGACAGAAAGAAGAAAGGCCTCAAAGTGCATGGACAGAGAGACATCAAGGGAACCTGCTCTCCGCAACAGAGGAAATCTTGAACCTTACGTGAGCAGGGGTGGCAAGAAGAAACTAAGACTATGCATATTAGTATGTTGCACAAAGATTAGAGGGGAACCGGAAAGGTCAGAAAGAAGAGCAATTGAAATAAAGGGTTTTGTTCAT
>VZSC01001609.1:295049-334341 GCA_013398225.1 Steatornis caripensis | reverse complement strand
GAGTCTCCTTCTCTGGAGATATTCAAAACCCGCCTGGATGCATTCCTGTGCAACCTGCTCTAGGCTAACCTGCTTTAGCAGGGGGGTTGGACTAGATGATCTCTAGAGGTCCCTTCCAACCCCTACCATTCTATGATTCTATGATTCTATGATAATGGGATGCACTCACAAGTGCTGCAGGAGCTAGACAATGTTACTGAGACCACTCTCAAATATCTTTGAAAGGTTTTGGCAACTGGGGAATGTCTCTGAGGACAGGAATAAAGCAAATGTCACTCCTATCTTCAAGAAGGGCTAGAAGGAGGACCCGGGAAACTACAGGCCTCATCTCAATGCCAGGGAAGATGACAGAACCTTGAAGCTATTTCCAAACATATTAAGGACAAGAAAGTGATTTGGGCTAGGCAGCAAAGATTTACGAATGGGAATTCATTCCTAAGCAACCTGACAGCCTTCTACAAGATGACTGACTTGCTGGACAAGGCGGGAAGCAAGGTTATCGTTAAGACTTTCCATAGTGTCTCCCATAACATCCTTACTGACTCTCTGATGAACTATGGACTAGGTAAGTGGATAGTGAAGTGGAGTGAAAACCAGCCGAACTGCCAGACTCATAGGGTTGTGAGCAGTGGCATGAAGTCCAGCTGGAGGCCAGTGGTGTACCCCAGGAATCAATACTGCAGCCAGTACTGTTTGTTTAACATCTTCATTAATGACTTGGATGATGGCACAGAGTGCACTCTCAGCAGTTTTGCAGATGATGTAAAACTGGGAGAAGTGTTTGATATACTGTNACTGCCAGACTCATAGGGTTGTGAGCAGTGGCATGAAGTCCAGCTGGAGGCCAGTGGTGTACCCCAGGAATCAATACTGCAGCCAGTACTGTTTGTTTAACATCTTCATTAATGACTTGGATGATGGCACAGAGTGCACTCTCAGCAGTTTCGCAGATGATGTAAAACTGGGAGAAGTGTTTGATGGTCATGCTGCGATTCAAAGGGACCTCAACAGGCTGAAGAAATGAGCCAACAGGAATCTCATTAAGCTCAACAGAGAAATGCAAAATCCTTTACCTAGAGAGGAATAATCCCTGCACCAGTACAAGCCAGGGATCGACTAGCTGGAAAGCAGCCCTGCAGAAATGGACCTGAGGGTCTTGGTGGGCAAGCTGAACATAAGCCAGCAATGTGCCCTTGCAGGAAGCAAGGCCAACAGCATCCTAGGCCACATCAGGACAATTGTTGCCAGTAGGTCAAAAGAGGTGATCCTTCCCTTCTACTCAGCACTTGTGAGGCCACACCTGGAATGCTGCGTCTGTTTTTGGGTTCTCCAGTGCAAGAAAGACATGGATGTACTGGAGCAATTTCAGTGAAGGGCCACGGAGATGAATAATGGATTGCAGCATCTGTCATATGACAAGAGGTTGAGAGAGCCCGGATTGTTCAGCCTGCAGAAAGCTCAGGGGTTATCTTATTAAGGTGTGCAAACACTATTAAACCAGATTCTTCTCAGTGGTATCCAGTGAAAAGACAAGAAGAAATGTGTACAAATTGAAATAGAGAAGATTCCACTTAAACATAAGAAAAACTTTTTTACTGTGGGTGTGGTCAAACTTCAGAACAGGACAACAGATGGATTGTGAAGACTTCATCCTTGGAGATATTCAGCACCCAGATGGACACGGCCCTGAGAACCTGCTCTAACTGACTGCTTTGAGCAGCAGGGAGGTGCCATCCAACCTCTACTATACTATGACTTTGTGATTCTGTGCTCGTGTGAGACTTCAGTATTTAGCATAAACAACGCAGACAGACTCAGAGTTACTACAAGAACTGGGATTTATGTACTTGGGCTCTTTGTGTCACAAACACCAACATTTCACACCAGACAAAAGTTTTGGATAGAACCTTCCTGCTTCAGAATGTGTCACTTTGTAAAAGTAAATTTACTTGCAGGGCAGGTAAATATCAAGAAAAAAATCAATTTGGGAACATGACACGTTGATGACTTTACTGGAATTCAATGTCTCACTTTCTATTCTCAAATTATTCATCTCATTTTATAATTTTATATTATTTTATTGAATATTCTCAAGTGTTCAAAGCAAAATGTTTTCTGTTCTACTTCACAGACAAAAAAAAATGATTAGTATTTTCCTCCAATGAAAAGGGAAAGGCAATCATACCTATGAGCAGCAATGACAGTATTTGAATGTGTTGGACATAATTCTCTTATCTAATCTGCACTGATTTAATTCTGTTGGATTTAAGACTTCATCCACAAATCTTTGAGGACTGTGGAGAGATTTCCATTGACTTCAGTGGAGCTTTTGCCTGTGGAAGGACAGCAGGGTTGGCTCCAAGGGAAACAAGATAAAGTTATACTGAATATCAAATATTTACATTGGTCAATGAAAAGGAATTGGTATTATAGTACACTGACTAAACACATTTGCAGAGCAGTGGTTCCATGTCCAGTCACATAGCAATCATATCACCTAGCTACATCCAGAGAAGCAACCCAAAGTAGTTATTGCAGAGATCCAAGGGTGAGGTTCCTCATTAACATTTACTGATAATCCAGTCCTCTTCNGTTCCATGTCCAGTCACATAGCAATCATATCACCTAGCTACATCCAGAGAAGCAACCCAAAGTAGTTATTGCAGAGATCCAAAGGTGAGGTTCCTCATTAACATTTACTGATAATCCGGTCCTCTTCAAGCTACTTACAAGCCTTAGGAGATAAGCATGTATCTAAAATAAAAAAGGTATACCATGAGTGGAAAACCAAGAAAGATTCAGAATGGGACAAAAGCCAGGCGCTTTGTTTTGCATTGCCTGTCCAACACTGATCTATCCAAGGACTAATATTTAGGTAGTGGACATCTGCCTTAAAAGGTACTAAAAGTTGACATTTAGGAGAGTAAGTCAACAGAACAAGTATTGGGGAGAATCCTTTCTAGTCATCTCTGTAATAAGAAGAACTCTCCTAAGAGAATTTTAACATTTAAAGATCAGCTTGAAGGAACACTTTAGGCAGAGCAGACTAATAAAAATCCCATTTTATAAAATATTTACTGTGCTTTGCAAGTAGCAAAAATATCACAAGAAATTGAACGTTATGAAGCTTTGCCTTAACCAATTCAAGGGAGGAAAGGGGATTATTTCCAAAAGCAAGCCTCGCACGAAGAGAATGATGTGATTGTTTCTAGCAAGCACAGAAAATATTAGTTGTGTAAAGTGTTGGGTCCTATTTAACTACGGATGTAAAGCACACTCCTGCTTTCTAAAAGCTAATCAGCATCGGTACTTATGTTTGTAATGTCTAGCTGCACGGCCTTCAGTTCACACTTCCCTTATAAGTCTTTGAAAACCTAAATGTAGCATAGAACATTACACTACAGATCCACTTTTCTTACCCCTGGCATAATGATCTTCTCAACGTCTTTAAAGACATCCTCAAAGCTCTCAGGATTCTGGGGTGCGCAGTCTGGAATGAGGGGCCTTAGATATCCCGGTTCCACATCTGGGAAGACCTGTCTTTTGTCTATCTTCTCCAGGTAATCTGCAATATAGTCCACCATCTCCTTCCCTCTCTTGCGGAACTCTGCAGCATCCATGGGTATCAGAGTTTAGGACTTATTATCAGAAAAACCCTAAAAAAAAAAAAAAAGTCAAATTTGAAAGAAAATATTGCTAGTTTTAAACCTGTTATTCAGATGATTTATAGGATTTGGTCTTTCCAAAAAGACCATATGCTTTTTTATTTCTGCGTGTTAGGCCAATGCTCATACAGTGTTGCATTCTTCTTCGCTCCAGTATTGGCTGGAAATAGTATAGACGTCAACCACACTGTTAAATCTTTGATGCCTAGGTCATGTTGTAGATTAGCTTAATACAGATAGGTGTATCTTTAGCACAGAAGAGCAGCAGAGGCACGCTGATGAAGATTCAGAAATCACATATTTCATGCCTATTGCTACTGGCTGACACAAGGATGTGGCACTATGTGGCACATAATCAACTCTCTCCTGCCTTATAAAAAAGAGGTCTAAGAAAATAGCATGCTGTGTGTCTCTATTATAACCTATAATAACGAGCTATAATAACCACGGTTATCACAGTGATCCACTGTGCTGCCCTGTCATTTTATCCACTTCTTGCCTCCTGTCTTGCCTCAAGATTTAGCTTCTTTACTCTTTCACTGTAAATGCACATGCTGTGCCACTTACAAAACCTTATTTCTTACTGAAGTTTCAATTCGAATTCACTTAGAGTTGATCTGTATTGTATTTTGCAAGAGGATGTGAGGAAGACCTGTCTGGGGCTGTCCCTATTTCCAGGATGTTGGGCTGGAGCTCTAGGTGTGCTTTGAGCTAGGCAGAGACTGTGTGAGCACACTCAAGGCTCAGCTGAGATGAGCTGGGGTTTGCCTGCAAAGTGCTGTGCAAAAGTAAATTCGTATTGCTAGGATGCCTGCTTCTGCCATCCTGGCCCACCCAACTATTTTACTATATGTAGCTATGCATTTTGAGTGCTCAGTGAATAAAAGGTTGAGACCACAGTGCCTAAACAGCACCCAAGAGTCTTTGTACGCTCGGATTGAGTGAGTGATACTGTTCCTTGGGATCTAGTAAGAAAACTGGTAAGTGAAACAAGGATACTCACTACTGGTGTGAAGAACTACTACGCTTACTTCACATACCTTCAGATCTTAACTTTGTAAGGAAATAATCATATTAAGCGCAATGAGAATATTATGTAATTCAGGACAATTTCTTAAATATTAGTTATTTGTACTAAAGAGGACATCATTTTAAGAAAAGAGAGACCCTTGTGGGCTTTATTACATTTGAATTAGTACTGTCGCATTACACAAGAAAGACATCATTGACAGACACCGTCCTAGAGACAACTCTGCTGCTACAAACAGAGGATCTGGGATTTGTGTGGAGCAGCTGCTGCTGCTATTTAAGAAAGCAGGGTGCTGCTGTAGGTCATGAACCACTTGGCAAAGCAAGCATCTGCACAGTAGGGACTTCCAGCCCCCCAGAGAAGAGCTGTTCTTCTTGCTGTTTTGTTAGGGTTATATTACTCTCTTTAATCATCATGTAAGTGTTTATTTGGCTCTCTATGCCTTTCTGAAAGAGGAATTAGGACCTTTCTCAGATCTCACTATTAAGTTGCCAGAAACACATTACCAGTAGTCATCACGGTCCTCAGAGGATTCTGGTGGGCAGCTTTGTGTGTCATCTCCCCTTTGAAAAACTGTGTTTAAGCAAGTGTCCTGGTTTGAGCAAGCAGTTTTGTTTCTACTCCTTTACAATCAGGATGATTCCAGTTCTTCAATACCCCTCAAATCTTATGTGCGTTTTCATTTAACACATCTTTGGTTGCAGTTCAAAATTTTAATAAACTTTCTAAATAAGTCAGCATAAACTGCAGCAATCAATATGCATCTCTGCGGCAGCAATCTAATTACACCCTAAGGCTCAGTTCTTTTGTTTAGGTATTTTTGCAGAAGAAATATAAATATTCTTTCTTAAAGTATCTCTAACTTCACCCTTAACTTATGCTATCATTATTTCTTTTATGCTACTTCATTCATCAGTTCATTGCTATCGCATGCTCTGAGGACCTTGGATGTGGCACTCTGTTATTTTTTCCTCTGGTTTCAGAGATGAAAGCTGTGAACTTAATCCATGACTGCCAAATTAATGGGAGCTGCCTGAGACGGAACTGACTCAGAACTTGAGGATTTGGTGTTTCTAGCACTACTGTTGCTCACCACTGAATTACAGTTATTCCTACAGCCTTTTACACATGGATCAGTTCAGCCGAACGTCTCGTTCAGTATCTGTGTGTCCACTGAACTGTCAGTACAATGTCAGTATCACTGTACAACTCTAGCTTTACTTTGTATCAATCAAATATAAGGCATCATTTAACACACAAGCTTCTGTGGATGTCTTGGTCTTTTCCCAAAATATAAATCAAACGGCATAAATTAAATAGCATCGTGTGTAAGCTCAAAACAGCTCACAAACACACAGACAAAAATAAATCTACTTTACCTTATTACCACAACATAGATACAATGTTATATAGCTTGTGACCATTTTTCTACCACCTACGTTTTTTTGGATCTGAAATTTCTTTCTATTCCAAGTAATATTTGCATCGTCTTGTTCCTATGTAGTATGCTGACATAATTTATTGTCATTTTTATTATTAGCAGTTTGGAAAAAGTTCTTTTTGGACATCAGGATAAGCAAATAAAATGTAGGTCTAAACATCACATAGATACACATTCTGTGGATTCAGCCTATGACCATGGAACTGAAATTTGTCAACTCAGTTTGACAAAATACACATTTTAGCTAATTGCTGAGATCTTGTTATTTGCCAACTATAGTTCTTCCCAAGAACTGGAGGTCCACTGGCTCATCCCAACATTGTTTTGTCTGCACTACTTCTGTCATAAACCACTGTTGCAATAGCATTCTCAAAATTCAGGATAAAGAATTAAATTACAGGTGAAACCCACTGTTTCGCATGAGACAAGTAATTGAATGAGGAAGCTCAAGCATAAAGAACAGGAGGATGAACCATCCATCCCAAATCTGCCATAGTTGCCGCAGTGTTATAAATTGATTTAAACTAGTATCTAGTTAACCTCTAATGAACATTCAATTCAGTCTGATCCAGTGAAATACATCAATCTGCTCAATCTGAAGCAAAATATTTAATTCTTCTTTCCCTCAAAGACAATACTGAGAAATTAAAATCTACCTAAGCATCTATCTATCTTTATGCATCCATGCATCCTCTTTCCTAAAAGTCCCTGCCCGAAAATTCCTTACCTACTGTAATACACATATCTGACAGAGAACTGCGAAGACATACTCCTTGCAGGAACACAGGGGTCTTTAAATTTTCTTTTTCACTTCCTAGTTTATATCTGTTCTTCTGGGAGTGACAAGACCCACTTACACTCTCATCCCTTTTTTTATTCTCTTCCTCAACTGTTCATTATAGATCTCACTTCATCTGCTTGAAAGCATTACTTGCTAGGGAAGCCACATACAGTAGACTGCATATCTGACAATTGTAATGCTTACCAGCTGGTAATATAAAAATGCAAATTACTTCACCTCTCTACCAGTACAGAATATTTCTGTCTTCTACCCCTCACATGCATATACAACACATGCACAATGTAACAACCCAATGCATAGAAAGAGATCTTCCCTCTATGCTGGTATATTTTAAAAATACAGAATGGGATTTTCTAAGAAGCAAAATACCTCAGACCACTCAGCCCTTAGGGTCTAAAATGAAAATGTTGTTTGAGAGCATCCATATTTTCTGTAGGGATAAGTGTTACAATCTGTCTGTACTCAAAATAAGTTGAAGGGACTTAAACTGCAAAATAATCCAGGCTCAGTTTCCAAAACTAAGTGGAAATTTCAGAGAAGCTGAGCCTCTCTCTGAAGTATTTAACGGGGGTCTATTTTCTTGAAAGTCCATAAAAAGTGGTAATGGCTCCATGCTCTCAGGGATCCCACACCTCCCAGGATGAACTTCAACATATTCAACATCTGCCAGCTGAAACCCAAGTGAGGTGAGCACAGCTTCTCAGGAGGCATTATCAACCTCTACCACTCTGTAAGCACAGCCTGTATTCAAATTCATTAGCAGCCTCACTCTGGTTGATAAAATCCAATTTTACCAAACATATATTATGTCTGAGAACTTTTGCTCCCAGCAAGAATCAATGGATATTGTCACCACCGCTTACTTCTTCAGATCAAGTCCTACTTTTCTGGAGAAGGTTTGAGTTTTGCTCTTAACTTCAGGTAAAAACAAGAACGATCATGTTATACCTTAAATTATATCAATGTAATTTTTTTATTCATGTATAAACTCTTTTGCTCTTTAATTTTGCTGGAATTTGTCACAGGACAAGTATACTACACAATCTAAATTTGACGTATCCTTTGCTGCTTTGTTTAAACTATGCCTTCTACCTCAGTGCACTGAAATTAGAACATGGCAACACTTTATTTTAGTGAAGTTACTGAAAACTGTTGGTAGTCTTTATATTGTATATTCAGTACAATGTTCATGTGCAAACCTTTTTCTACTTTATTTGAAACTGAACCATATGAATGAGCAGTTTATGCACAATTAAGCATTAAATACATTTATAGGTATAATATTATGTAAATAACATTCAGCTTATTATTTCTGTTAAAAAAGTATTATCTATAATTTTAGAATCTGGTTTTTTTTATTAACTAAATATAAATGTAAAAGATATTTAGCGACTACCAGGAAATTTGTTAAGAGGGGAAAAAAAAAGAGAAAAAAAGGAAGAAAGGAGAAAAGAGGGAAGAGAGGAAAAGGAGAACAAATGAGGAGAGGTATATTCGACGTATTATAATCTTATGGCTGCCTGTTCTCCAGTTCACCAAAGTAAAATAAAAAACAGCTAATAAAATCTTTTAGCAGCTCCTATTATTAAATACAGAAAAGAAGAATGCATAGACACATTAATAGCACCTTAAACTGAGAACTGCATTGGCTCAAAAAAAGTAATAACTGTACATCTTTCCAATAAATGAGACAAGTGCACTTTCTATCCTGCCAACTGATTCTTGCAGAATATCATGTAATTTAAAGGCTTGTGGTGCCACAGTGACACCACTGAAGCCATGAGGACTTTCTGCTATTGAACCCAGCTGAAGGTTTTTACAGCTGTTGCTACTGGTAAGCTCAACTTCTACTATTAGCAATAGCAGTATTGCCTGAATAAGGACTGTTGGATGAATTTTATTTCAGCATGAGTGAAAAGGAACTGGATCTACTCTGCACTTCTACCTTTGCACAAGCCAAGATTAGGTATATACGTTAGAGGCCCTACCTTTCATTTAAAATTTCATTTTCCAGTTGGAAGTTGCTGGTTTTATTCATTGGGGTCACTGGCACAGAGTCTGCAACTTAGTAATTTTCCCTTCTGAGGTCTTATTATATCAATGAGAAAGGGTTATTTCTGAGGAAAACTTCACCTTAAAAAGTCATACATTGAATTCACCTTGGAAATTTTATTTTTTAAAATATTTGACAGAGAATTTCTCAAGGTCTGCTTGGTTGTTCCGAACTGTTGCGCTTGGAAAGACAAAACACAAACTTTTGGATACAAGGGATTCTGCATAAATGTACATAAACAGTTATAGGTGACATACATCATCTGTAAAAACAAGCAAACAGAAAATGAAAGGTGCACCCTACATTGCGCAAACTTAGGTTAAAATGAAATGCTTTTTGAGTATCCCGGATTATCCCTCACATAACGCAGGCTGGCTGTTTATTAGCCGAGCTCCCTCTCCGCATAACCTATTGTTGCATTAATCTAAATGTATCTACCTGAATTCCATAAGCACGAAGCTTTAAGGACAAAGAACGTTACTTACAGAGAGTTGATAAGGTTTTTCCTTCTCCTCCGTCTTTCCCCGCGTCTGTCTGTGCTCCTCTGTGACAGCTATAGAGCGCAGAGGATGCAGCTCCCAGCGTATATAAGCAGAGCAGCCACGTCCCCTCAGCCTATCGCTGCCAGGCGCTTAGCAGCGAGCGTGCAGCCGCACCATCTCCCTTTCCTCCCACACCTCCTCCAAAATACACTCAGCAAAAAAAGCGAGCCGAAACGCAGACGGATCTGACTGAGAAACTGCCATTGCCTACATTAACTGTGAAGTGGTGTGTGTTTCCTTTCACGATCTCCATCAGCCAGTCTGACAGCGGGCGTCCGATCCCATGCTCCCAGTGTGTGCCCCACACTCCAGGACATTTCTGCTGTGGCTGTTGCTGTAAAAGCAAGTGCTTTGAACCACTTCTGTGGAACGTTATGTTCAGGAAAGAAACACAGATATGGTTGAAATACCACTCAAGTGACTGCAAGCTCTGAACAGGTATGCAAGTGGGATTAACATCCTCGGATATGCCGTACCTAACTTCTTCTGGTTTCTCTCTTTCATCGTACATATACTTAAAAGCAATAGGAAATGTTCAAGGAAATGTTCCCTATTCTAAAATAAAAGTTGTATGGGGAGTTCTCTTTCCTCGATGAATCCAGGTAACCACCTGCCATTTTTATTTAGTTCAAGTTTGTTTTAAAAAATACTATCAGCATTTCATAGTCCTGAACAGTTTATATCATAGCCAGGTAGTGCATGGCGGGAGATTTGGGACAGCCACGGCTCCCAGACACCGGTCTCTAGCGAGCTGCAGCATTACAGCCAACCTTTTTGTGAAGGAGGAAAAAGTTCTGGCTGTTGTATATTTTAAAGCTGTCATGGCCGAGTTTGCTGTTATAATGATATAAGGTTAATTAGAACTCTGCTACAATTCTGAAAGAGACTGTTCAAAATAAAAACAGGACCTAAAATCTCCAGATAGGCTTGAGGGTTTCGTTGCACCTGCCATGCTAGAGGTTACTCTGTGATCTGCCTTGCATTTTCTGTTTCTGGGGTTGTGTCTGCTGTAATGATCAATCTATAACCTTGAATGCATTGAGAAATCCCAGGGTCGGTTGCAGCTGGCACTCAGGTGTTTTCCACCACAAACTGCCCAGGGTTACAGCCTGGACAAATTGGGACCCCATAAGAAAAAAAGTGGTTTGGAGATTTTTCCTATTTTCTCTTTGTCCCTGAATTCAACTGAAAAGGCTGAAAATTCAAAATACGGTGTAAGGGTATAAGACATGCAGAAACCCAAGATGTCTCTAGCAAACATAAAGATAACTCAAATCTAGCTTCAATGTTTCATCCAAAAGGCTTGCAAAAGCTAAATAACATTCAAAGGAAATTAAAAACTGAAACGAAAATTAAGACCGGACTATTAAAATGCTGGTTTAATCAGGGTGTTGAAATACCACCTCAAAGTCATCTGATGTGTTTTTCACTTTTCCTCTGTACCTGTAGCTTACCTTAAAAGTTGCCACGACTGGGCAATAATTGCATTTTCTATTAAAATACAGTGTGAGAGGTGTAACAGGCAAGGTGTAAAAAGGGAATTAAATGCCCTTCTAAAAAGCATATCCCATGTTTCTTATAATGCTAATAATTCTTCTGGCTTGTACTACTTTTCATGATTTTCCTCATCAACTTTTGGCAATACAGGAATCTTTGCCTAACAGAACTTTTAGGTGGTGGACAAAAGTGAGATCATCCAGTTTTCTGTAACAGCTGCCGGCTAAGTCAGACCTGCTGTTCCAGACCCTTCAGCGTGCTGGCTCTTTCACAGAGTAGAAATCTTACTGCTGAAACACAATGAATAGAGATCTCCCCTTTACTGCCAAACTGTTTCAAAATTCAAGATACCAGTGTGAGAGAAAAGACAGATGATCCTAAAAGGTTTAAATGCCAGGGCTTGTTGGTAAGCGACCAACAGACCGTATTATTCATAGCTAACATGGGACAGGCTTCAAAAAGATTTTGCACATGGAGGTATGTCATCCTGATGATGATATATAAATATGTTGTGCCCATGCAGTAATGGTACCAATTTATTACCATTGCTGAACTCTTTGGTTTGCAAACAAGGTGGGAGAGATAACGTATTTGAACAGGAGGCTCCAGTGCAGCAACGGAGAACGATGCAGACAATGTGTTATCAGTCACTTTGCAGTCCCACTGCCAGCCCGTGTGCCCAGACACGGATCAAAGCAGAGGGAGTTAAACAGTTTGTACCCGCTTTGCAATAGTTTTCAGCTCTTGCATCATTATATAGTGCAGATTAGAAATTAAAAGGTAGTTTTCCCAAGCCTTCAGTCCAGTTATGGTAAGATGGCTTTACTCCCAACTTCATTTTTCCCTCACCTGAATAGCATGACACTCATCTCATGCTAGCCTCCCGGAGTGGCTCTGGTTACTAAATTTGGTCAAGATGTGTTTGTGCTGTAGATCACTGAGCCTAACATTATTTGAACAAATCTGTTCTGAGCTATAATGTGAAGGGCTCTAAATTGACTCAGATTTCATCAGTATCTTAGATAGTGAGAAAATATCTTGAAACGATTAATTAGGAATTGTACCAGCACAATGTTTGTGCCTGTTTTCAACATTTGGTGTCAAAGGAACAATCACTGTTGCCTAAGCGTAAGAAAAAACACTTGTTTGTTCCTTAGTATTTGGTTTATTCCTTATTTGTAGTCTGAGGATGCTATTTGGAGGCTGCAGGCCTTTCTTCCTGCTTCCCTTGCTGTTGTTACTTCAGAAAGAAACAGTAGTAGAACACTGTCTTTGTTGATCTTTTTTCCCCCAGTATGTTCTTCCATGAATGTAACAGTACCAGTAATGGAAAATAAAATTATCTACAAAAAGGAAAAGGAAGGGGAAAAACTCTTAAGAATCACTCAGATACACTGGAATGAAAAGTCCTTGTTTGTGGAACATAAACCAAATCTTTATGCATGAGCCATAAAGATGAGACAAGGCAAAAGAGAGTATTTTAGCAGAAACCTGCAACTAACAATTTTCTGGATAAAACAGAGGGTGCATTTCCTTTGGAAGGGAGTAAGAAATAAAGCCTCCAGACACAAATAGATGGATTACTTGCATTGTATGAGGATAAAAACTAAGTCTCCTGCAGAACCTAAGTAGACTTTGCAGCAGATTAGCCAGGAGATGAATCTCAGACGGAGCTGACAAACTGGGAAAGTATCTGTCTTATCTTTCATGAATGTTTTATGTCACTTGTTTTCCCTGTTCAGTTCTGTATTGCTGTTTGTGTGAACATGTGAAGGTAAACCAAAGTACGATAAAAAGGAACTGCTAACGAAGCGAACATGGTCACAGACTCAAACACACAGCTTCGGAGGAGTTAACGTACCACTTGCTGGTTCAAGGCAGCCTAAGCACTTTACTCTTATAGAAGCAAGCCTACAGAAAAGAGAGAGATTGTGATGAACTGAAAAAGTGTCAATAGAAAAACTGACAGGCTGTGAAGAGTCATAGAGACAGCGAGAGCAGGTTGCAATCACAGTAGGCAGGCTCTTCCAATACCGAGATAGGAATAGCTTCTGCTGTGAGCTGAGATGTGCTTACCTAGTGGTGTAGGCACTCCTGGGGCACGCATCCAGCCATATATTGCTCATAGAAAGAATTTTCTCAAGCACTGACCACTGTGAGCCTCACAGAAGCTGTGGCTGATAGATGAACTGCTACCAGGGCTTAAATGTGCTATTAAGACCGCGTGTCAGAAAAGCAAATTTATAGCAGTTAGTTTATGAATGGAGTAGCCCACTGTGCGGGTGAAAAGACAGACCCAGGTAAGGCATGAGGAACAAGATGGCTTGAGATACAAAGGGAGCACAACGCAGTGCTTGTTCTTACATGATTTGTTTTGATCACTGTTTACGAAGATATGTAAACATAGCAGGGGGTTGGAACTAGAGGATCTTTAAGGTCCCTTCCAAACCACTCTATGATTCTATATCAAAGATCACATAACACTTGGTCCAGAAGACATTCTGTCACTGGCTGTGATTAATGCATTGTCATGAGAACCATGCACTACCATGCACTGCTTGCAATAAATTTGGAAGAGCATTCGCCACCAATATAAGCCTTAAGTCGTTCCTTATGGGATGAGAATGACATCGAAGCCTCCTCATAAAGAGCACGTTGGTTCTCAATTGACTGAGACTAGGGCAAGTACTATGGCAAGGGATCACACTGGTGTTCCTTGCCCTTCTTTCCTGACTGCTTTGTTGCAAAGGCATCTTTGACTCCTGTTCACTCCTGTGCTAACACGAGCACCCTTCTAGAAAAGACCAATGCAAATTTTCTGCAGAATTTATGCTTAATACCACATAAAAGTTATCGAGTACATAGACTTTCTCCAAGAAAGAGGAATTACTTTATGCATATCACAGACCTACAGCTCAGGAGAACTGAGTGGAAACTGAATCTTCCACAGCCACAGGTCTCCCTGGGCACGGACACACATTCACTGCTGAAGCAATGAGTAAGGCAATGTTTCTGCGTTCTGCCGTGGATTATTGTCTGTGTCTCAGATGTGGCAGTGATATATGTACACACCTCAACTGCTTGACAGCAGTGCGTGATTTTTGCTTAGGGAGATGCCGTTACACTAAGACCAGAGGCTTTCCATTGGAGCCACGTGACCAGTACATCCTGCTCCTGACTCCTGGTAATATGGTTAGCATAACCAATGCCATTTCCTAGGACAAATGGCCGTAATACGTAAGTGTGCTCATCACGTATCACCTCCTTCTTTCTTCCCCTTTTCAACACCGCGGTTGTCAACCAAGATGTGACAACCCTCATTACAGAACAGCCAGACCCCCGTCAGCATTGTGACAAGGCTATTTGCCCACCAAGCATTGCTGCCAGGATGTGTCGACACCTGTTATGGAACAGGGAAGTGTAATAACCCATGAGATATTGCCTATAAAATCAAGCAGCTGCAAGTCTTGCTGCTGAACGGCAAAACCAGTGATCCCCTAGGAGTCTGGGACACATCCACTATTGCCTTCTTCCTCTGAAGACTAAAAGTGACTCGTGTTCTTTTGGGTAAAGTGTGAGTCCAGATTATGATTATTGTATCGTGCACTGATTATTAAGAATTTGACCCAATCTGCAGAGGGTCCAGGTAACTAAAAGTCTAGGTATCTAGAAACTCTAGATAGTAAGAAAGCTACACTGATTACCAGAAATTTTATTTAACCGGTGTAATGATAATTGATAAAAAACTTTGTGCATCAATAAGCTACACTAAATGCTAGAAGCTGTAGATAACAATAAGCTGCGCTGATAATTCAATATTTTATATGATACTAAAGCTCAAATTGTAACTACAGCCCTGTGGTCAGTCCTCATTCAACCAAGGATCCCTAAAAGAAACTGGCTGTCCCCGTATCATTGGGTGACAGAGCCACCAAGTGTTCACACACTCCATCCTGCCAACTCCATGAGAAGGGCAATTGTCTCCAGCTAGGAGGCAAAACAGCCAGCCCGGAAAGATAACAGCTTAAGTTGCTGCAGGTAGCTTCACCATAGCACAGCCAGCCGTGTCCCCACTCAGAACTGCCTGCCATCTGCTCTCCTTATGATACTGTTCACTTCCACACCTCAGATAACTGCAGGTTCCACATTTTCATTAGGAGAAACAGGCTCTCATTTAGACAGGATTTACATGTGACTGGAGAAGACAGGCAGTTAAATAAGAAGGACAGTCCAATGCAGTCACTAACTTTGTGCTCAGAGGCCTTAGCTCAAGTTCTTGTTTTCAATTACAGATGCAAGTCTTTGCCATACGCTGTGCAATTCTGGGTAAGTCCTCAGGGGCAGTTTTCATAAAATATTTTGCTAGGAAGGGTTGTTCTCTTCCAGCTTATTTTTCTGTTATCACATTTGGCTCCCAACTCCATTTGGAATCCAAATGACCTAAATCTAGGCCAGGTTTAAAGCAGCAGCCCCTCCCCACCCACACTCTGGCAGAGTTTGTCTCTGGTCAGAAGATCAGATTTTTAATCTCTGTGTGCTGAGGCCAAATGCTGCCAGTCTAGAAGCAACCTGCCTTCACAGGAGTCTGACATTCTGCATAGTTCTCCAAAAGACAGTCCAGGAAACTTTTGAGAGTCTTGAGATTCCTATTTTTTAGTTCCTGGTAACTTTTAAAAAACCTATCTCTTTTATCTAGGAGTGATCTTGATTTGTGTAGTCTTAACGGACATCTCTTCCACCTCTAGCACCAGGCTAACTTTTGTCAGCAGGAAGTGGTTAAGAAATGTCATTTTTCACTCTTCTTCAGTGCTCAGAGAATACAGAATGGAGGGAAAGTATGCCGAAGGAAGGAGAATCACTACCACATTTTATGTTACACACATTGCAACATATAATGGAGCAAAATACCTTACCTGCCTATAGCTTCTGCTGAATTCTAGGTGGTAATATTCTTAGTTTCCCTCTTTCAACAAGACACCAGTCTAAACCTATTCCTGCTGCCTACTGAAGCAAAAATTAAGAAAATTGCTCTGCACCTACATTCTCTGAATTGTGAATGATTTACAAGCAGGCAATATTTTACATTGGTTGCTAAGTTTGTTTCTTAATATGTGTGTTTGGCATGTAAAATCACACTAACATTTCATCAAGATTATGATTTATTTACTGTATCTTACACAATAATAAACGCATATAACACAGGCAGTAGTCTACATGTTATGTAACTGCAGTCTTCCAGAAAAATAATTGGAGTAATTAATCTACCACATAAAAAAATAAAGCTTAGCTCAAGATTCTTCAACTGCAAGTACAATGCACGTCAAGCATATTCCGAGCCTGCAACATTGCTAAGATAAAGGAAACAACTCAATGCAATATTAAACAAGGGATGAATTGCATGACCTTCTTACAAAGGAAGACACTTCCTATTCACTGAAAAAAACATGAGAAATAGTGTTATCTATTCAATGGATACTTACAAAAAACAGTCGGTTTCTACCAATCCTAGGATAGCGAGCTGACACGAAAAGCCTGACAGTATTTCTGGATCCTCAAGACGATACACTTCTCTGCAGCTTACAGCTCTGCTGGCTGCTGCTGCTGCTACCCAGGAAGACAAGCTGTAAAACTGTGGTGGCAAGATGACCAGAAGCATCCTCAAGCATGTAGAAGATGACTGGGGAATGTGGGATCCAGAACACGTGTTAAGGCTCAAAACATTCACTATGGCTCTGCCTTTTGAATTTGGAATAGAGATAGGTGGAGCTGTGGGGTTTCTTACAATGAAGTTGTATTCACAGCCTCATCAGGCATCTACATTTAATTTTTTTTTCCCAGGAAAAATGGGCTGAATATTGGGATTGAACTCGTAGTCTAGAGACAGTGTGCAGTGAAGCAGAGAACAGCATACAAATTATGGCAGAGAACACAACTTCCTAATCTCACAGCTCAGCTACACGCCATCACCTGGCACTGCCCATTTCATATTTCTATGTTTGTCCTGTTAGATACCTACTAACAAGTCATTTATATTCATACCATTTCCTATTCGGTTGAAAAGATAACCTTCCTGCTGCTTTGCAAGTACATGAATGGTGCTTCTTGGTGTACATTTGTTCTGCTTCCCTTCTGGTTTCCTTTTACAGATAACTTTTCTTGAGGAAAAGGATGTTTTACGCTGCTTTGGATATAAAAAATTTTGATGCATCATCTTAGTACTTTCAAAGCATCTTCACTACTTATCAGAAGCTTCTGTTGTTAATGTAACTACCAGTAGCCTGTAGGAACTGTATTTTTTCAAAAGACCAATCCTCTTCTGAAATTCACGGGATACACTTTAACATGGAGTAGTGCGGAGCAGTAGAAACTGCAAAAAGATGACAAATCAATACCTGGTCGCAAGGTCAGCTGTATTAGATCTGACACTCTTTGTAAGGTAATAAAGTTGTAATAATACAATGTAATAACATTCAAAGCTTCAGAATAGCAATCACCTTTCTTCACACAAATTTTTGCATTTCGTGCACCAAATGTATGTACACTAAAAATACTTATTTAAAAGAAATGTGCAGCAAATAGCCGCCATCACATGGGGTTTTTTTAAGAGTAAGACTGTGGGGGCTACACCTTATGCTAGGAACAAGCAAGATAAATCAAAGGTGTGTGAATATGCCTTTCCTAGTAAAACAGCACAAACGAGCCAATAACCTGCAGAACATTGAGATCATTTTAAGTTTCCAAAACAATGAAACAGAACAGAATTAGGTATGATTTTCTAAACAAAAAGGTAACTAAAATGTGTTTTTCAACAGCCAGATAAATAAGAACAGGTGAGAAATAAGGTGCTAACAGACAGTACTTACTGATCTGTAATAAAGTTTTTTATTTTGTTAGATTAATAACACTGGCTTCCCTATACCACCTTTAATACCTAACTCATTTTGCTGGCTCTGAAATTTAACCCAAATTTATGTGCCCTTAAAATGACTACTCATAAAGAGGTATTACATCAAAAATTATTGCTCCAAAAGGGTGCAATGTATTTTTAAGAAATACATATTAAAAAGGATAAGAAATCTGCTCTTGACACATTAGAAAAATGTTGCTCAAAGGAAATTCCAAAATAAAGAAAAAGTTGCAGCAACAAAGACTGAGGGTTTGGTTTTTTTAACCTTGGAAGGAATTGCATGAGGAAGCCACAGTAGCAGCAAATGAGTAGTTCACCACTCAATCTTAAAGTCATTTAAGGACTAGTACGCAGTTAAGTAATTACTGGGCTGAAAAGAACAACATTGAACAGGGCAAAAAATTACTGTAGTGGTAAAAAAGGTTTTTTTATTAAAAGTAAGATTAAATGGGAAAAAACATGTTTGTATCTCAGATTCTTGGCTAGTGCTAGAAAGGAGATCACTCAAAGCCAGGAGCATACTCATTAGGATGTACAGCAGAAATATGCATCAATAACCTTGAAAAGGAGGAGGTGGAGGTAGGCCTAACAACAACCCAGGGCATGGATTCACACTAACGTTGTGTGCCATAGGCAGATATTCTTGAGATCAGTCTTATAACTAGCTAAGCTGCTGATGCAGCTACAAAGAATCCTTACACTTCCACATAATTGTAATAAGGTATTCTGTTTTTTTGTGTGCCTTATCTTTCATCAGCACAAAACACATTTGTAAGGCTCTGGGTTTTACTTTTTGAAATTAAACTTTGCATCATAATAAACATTACTTTCAGTAGCCTAGCACAATAAGGCACCTAACCCGCAGGTGCAGCAGACCTCAGAACTGTGGTCCTGCAGTACTCACTTAGGAATCAACACCTATGTACCTGGTCTCCAGGCATCTAAAGTTAATGGCACAATATGGGCCCATTTAAAAGCTGGCAAGGCAGACACATGAGGGGACGAGTCGTTGTCCCAATCAGCAGTGCCAAGAAAAAGTTTTTGGCACATGCAAGGCAACAGAAAACAGAAGAGAGAGTGTGAGGCACCTGTCATGTTAGCAATCAGCAAATAAAGGACTTCTGAGAGCCTGGAAAGATCTTGCAACAGGAGCTTAACATATATAAGCATGTGTTTGCACACCCACCTGAGTAAAGGCTGTACGGTAGTATATCATTATCCTCAACAAACATGGCAAGGAAGGCATCAGTAAATAATTAAATAAATTCTAGGGCATGATAAAAAGAAGGATTCTAGGGACAGATGCCAACGTTAAATGTAAGTTTCCTTGGAGGAAAAAGAATACTGAAGAAACAGAAGATTATGCCAGAAGACAAATGATCAAAAGGCTAAAAAACAGAGAAAAAGGAAAAACATGGGAGTATGTATAACGTGTGCATCCAGTTAGCGCTGGCTGGTTCTTCTGCTGGCTCAGTCCACATGGCCAGTTGGGAAACCGCTTGGGACTGCGGCAGGGCCCTGCTGCTTGCTGGTGACTGCCTAGGGATGCCTGAACTTGCACTCTAGTTGGGGTGTGAGACGTTTTCTGTTTGAGTACGCACATTCCTTAAAGCTATGCTTACGTTACTGTTTACAAAGATTTCCAAATGTTTTCTGTTACTTAATTGGTTAGTTTTAATGAATTGGTTAAATTGGTTAATTAAGTTGGATGAATGAATGAATAAAAAAAAAAATTACTTGATCTCCAGACTTATATTTCTGGGCAATGATAATTTTGTATCAACATTTGTTATAAAGTTAGGCTGTATACCCTAGTTTATCTTTGGTCCTTAATACTAAATAGCATTAAGTACAGTCATACAGAAATTTTCAAGCTATTTCTCTACAATCAAGCCTCTCCTCTGCATCTACATTGTAACATTAAATTTTATTTACATATCATTTTGGAAACTTACTGATATGTGGGGGCTTCCCTCACAGATTTAGATCATCAATAGGGTGATCTTAATTATTAAACTTTTAATATTTAATATAAAGACACGGTTAACACCTTCCTAGTTTCCACCTTTCACGACAGATGTTTCGAAAAGATATTCTATAGCCATAATTTCTTTCTTCCCAAAGATCCATTCTTTTGTTCCCTGGGTGTTTCCACTTCCTATGCAAAGTCTGTAAAATTAGCTGGTCTTTTATGCTTGGGCAGACAATATTATCATGTTCTGGAACATCTTGAGTAGGTGTCAATAGCCATGGGCAAAAGATACACACAATATTCCTCTCTCTCAGCCGTAAGTTCCCTTAGATGTTAGTTTATCTTTTGTTACAGCACAGGCTTACTCACCACCTCCTGTCTCAGATCTGTCACTAGCCATTACTACAGTGAGTATTCCTCCTGGTCTGTTCTTTCTATGTCGAATCTCAGTTGCAGTTCCGAGGTTTGGTAGACTCCTCTACCTCAGCTGCCTAAAATACATAAAAGTTGCATTATCTGGGGGCTTTTGTATTTGTTAGTAAGCATATGAAAGCTTGCAGTGAAAGGACATCATCCCACCATCCCTCTCCCCTCCCCTCCCCTTTTTTTTCTTCTCTCCTATTAAAGATTCAGGCACAGGAACTAGGGAAGAAGAGCTAGGAATATCACACGTTGAACAGTCAGTACAGAGTCTCAGGAAGCTCTGTAACATTAATTCTAAAGTAACACAGCATACACAGGGAGGGTGGAATTAAGCCTCCAAAAATCTTAAGGGTCAAACTAATGGACTTACTCTAAGCAACCTTGCTGGCACCGTTGAGTGCAAACCTCTGTTTAGTAAGTAGAATGATCAAGAATAGCAAGAAGTTTGGATCCAATAAGAACAAGCTAGTCACAAAAAATACTCTAGTGACTTTTGATCAATTGTTGGACCAGTTCTGGAATATTCAACATCCTCTCAGATTTTCACTTTCAAAAAGACTTCGCTGCCCTCCTGGAGTTTAAGAGAAGATTACTCTTCAAAGGCACTTACCCCCTCCTCTAGGGAGGATTCAAATGAGCGGGCCTGGTTGGCTTTGAAAACAGAACGACGTGAGGGAAGCCACGGAAAGGATAAGGAGAAGAAAGGGTAAAGGGAGAAGATAAAGAACTTCTTTCTTTTTTTTCAAATTTCAAAAGCCCAAGAGGGACTACTCAGTGAAATTAAAAGATAGCAGATTAAAAACAGGCAGAAGGAAACACTTTTTCACATGATGTGTGGTTAAAACTGCAGAAAATATAACTACCGCAGGATGCACTGCAGTCAAGAACTCAGCAAGATTCTGATGGCTTTGCAGATGTATAAGGATATCAAACATATCAGGAGCAATTTAAAACTGCTGGAAGGCACATGTATTTCCTCAGGGAAAACTGTCCAAGCATTTTAAAACTGCACAAAGAAACGTGCTAATCAGACTGAGATACAAAGGAAAAGGTCTGCAAGATAATGCACCCACAGGATGCCATTAAAGAAATGTCACCTCCTCCTAAATCCTTTGCATTCATTCTCTCCCCCTCCCTTTAAAGGAACAGCAAGGAAAGGGACAATGTGAGCCCCAACTGAAAGACCAGTTAGTTCCTTTAGGGTACTGCCTGAGATGAAATTGTGCCTGCCAGCCACCTCCCCAGCACGCCGGCATTTCAGCAGCCTTCAGCCTGTCCAATGTCTCTGGAAAAGTAATATTTACCTTGAAATTCATATGCCTGGTTCTATGAGTAGCTGGATTTTCTGAGCTCAGATTGTTTTTAAAATCTGAGCTCAGATTGTTTTTAAAAGCAGAAAGCACCATATGTAGTATTACTGTAATTTCCCATCTCACTTTTTTACACAACTAAGTAGTCATAGTAATGATGATTGCTGCCTGTTATTTCACGCTAACTGTACCTGCATTGCCATGTGTCAGAGAAAAGAAAATCTAAAAACTGTGCGTTTTTTTCATTTAAATGAAACAGTTTGTCAACAGCATAACTGAGTGCAAATGAGGGCAAAGCATAGGGAGGTCACACTACTTAACAGTAGCATAGGTCTAACCCTGAATTTATAGCCTTCCTAAACAATACACTCCAGGGCATTTTTTTTTTTCCAAGATCTCTTTTCCATCAATTTTAGCCTGTTAGTCTACATCCTGCCCACCAAGCAAGAAGAGATTATTCTGTTCCTTTTTGTAGCATCCTTCTATGCATTTTAAGATGCTACTGTATCCCTTGAACTCCAAATTACATGACAGGATTGTGAACACCAGTGCTTGACGTTACCCTAGCAATCAGACAGTAGATGGTACTTGGTATGTAAGAAAAAATAATTTTCTGAAGCATAAGGAATGTCACAAACCCAAGTCTAGCAAGACTGGCTTGAAACTCTGAAATGCTAATAATAACCCTCACTTAGGGTTATACATATTCCAGCTTCTACTAGAATGCAGAGTTACGGCTACTATGGCTTCAATTGTCTCCAGTGTTAAGATCAGAACAGTCTCATGTCTTCTCCCCTTATACCCCTTTCAGTGACTGAAGGCTTTCTACTCTATCTTTGTTCAAACCACTTCAAAACCTTCCTAACCTCTTTGCTTCATGTCCAGTCTTGCAAAGATAGATAGGCTGTATGTAGCAGACTGGGAGACACATCCTCTATAGAGTCTGATATGTTACACAGTGCTGGAGTCACATAGAACCACAGAATGGTTTGGGTTGGAAGGGACCTTAAAGATCACCTAGTTCCAACCCCGGTGCTGTTGGCGGGGACACCTTCCACTAGACCTTTGCCTTCAGGTCACCCCATGTCCCTACATCCAGACTTACAGCATGACATTTCACTGATGGAGAATCAATGGAGGAAAAAATCATGTGCCACCATTAATCCTCACATCAACTGTCATCTTCTTAGAGACAGAATCTCTGTAATTGTCTGTCTTTGAAACTGCAAAGAATAAAATCAACAATAAAGTAATACGTCTGACATAATAGAACAACAACGACATTAAACTACATTTGACTCCCTGTAAGCATCCGATTCCTCTGAAAACATAAAACTAGGAAGGGTAAAACTAAAATCTATTACACGTCCACAAAGCTCAGCAAACTTCCCCTGAATTTTAAAAATGAACGTTCCTTTCAAAAGCAAGAGGGGGAAAAATGATACAGTATTATTTAGGAGTAAACTGTAAGAGCAAACTTTTAAGCATACAATGCTCTTGCCAGCTCTCTGACAAAGAAACTAATACTAAAATCCATATTTACTTTTCAAGTAACAACTATTTGCCATAAGAGCTTGTCTCCTGTTTATTTATTTGTTTGTGAATAGATGGAGATAACAATCTGTACAGCATTAAGAAAGAAGGTGAAAAATTTACAAAGCAGTTGTTGCATTCAAAAAGTTTTCTACAGGAAAGGTGTCTTTGCCAAGAGATAAAATACGTAGCTAGCATGAGCATTAGTTAGACAGGGAGATATTCATCAGAGGAACGCTGGAGGCCTGTGTACATGCAGAGGCAATGTACTTAGTTGCACTGAATGACAGGATTGTGATTAGGATACGTTGGAAGTAAGTCGAGTTTGTTGTATAGGTTGGACCAATTTTTTTCACTTACAAATGACAGTATTACAAACCACTATTGGCTATACATTTTTGCTGATTATGCAATATATTATCTGTGCTTGATCAAAATATATCATTTTTGTGCCTCTCAAAAATGAAACAAACACTTTTTGACGTGTAATGGAAGGAACAGGGTCAGAAACATATACTAAAAGGAGAATATGGGGAAGACTGAAGCAACAGGGACATTTCCCAGGGATGTGTATCAATTGACCACCAAAATAAACTGACAACTTTGAACAAAGTTTAGCAATTTTCTTTCCATTACAGTGTAACAACTCACCATCTCAAATGGCATTACCCATCCCCTCACCCACTTCTCTTGGCTTTGCACACTTCCCATGAAACAGAAGTTCAACAGAAGCTAGCTGGCTGGCAAAAGGGGGAAGGCAAAATACATCTCAAGTTTTCTGCACTTTCACAAGATTCGTGTGCCAGCTTGCAGCCACATTTGAAAACTCTCCTGTCTCCATACTCCCAAACATGAGGTTTCAGCAAACTCATTGTTAACAGAGGTTTTATATTATCTTATAAACAGATAAACAGATGAAACTTCCACCTACCCCAGTCCTGCTATTTCACTCTACCAACTTCACTGTATGGGACAGACAGGAGAGATGACAGTCTCTGTTTTACCAGTGAAGCAACAGTTTTACCCCATTATGTATTCAGAAAGGACATAGCTGTTATAATTAAAAATCCACAGTCCACTCCCTCGGTCTCAGTAAATCCCCTATTCTTGCAACAGACATTCCAGTTCCTTCACTTTGCTTTTAGTCTGGTTACTGGTGGGGGATGCACACTTTGAACGTCAATTTCCAGGATGCTCTTCCCTCAAGTGTCACTCTCCTGAGGAAACCTTTCAGCTGGTATCACAGTTATACTGGAAACTTGTTTTTCATCACACTTTCATTAGGGTATCCTTTTTTTTCCCCTTTTATTTGCCATTGACATAAATGGTAAATTAACGTAACATAAATGGTAAAAGGTAAAAGTTGTCATTTTATTCCCCTTCCCTTTTCCAGCTATGATCAGTAGTTCCAATTTCATCTTCTTGCTCTCTGAACCCCACCAGTGTTGAAATAATTTCTGCTGTTCTACATTTAGTCACACATGATATTGTAATGTCAATGTATGGGGGTCGCTTCAGTCCCTGTGCTATAAACAAGACATCTACAAGAGGACAAGCCCAATGTGACACTTTTGCAATGAAACCAAGCTACAGGTACAGGAGAACTGAATTTTCAAACAAGTAAGAACTCTTTTTCTGACCAAATTTGAAAAACTTAATAAAATTCCCTTGTCAGCTGGGATTCAGCTGTGAGATTGCCCAGTATGCCACCATTCAGAGGTATTGCTATCCCTCCAGACTGCTTCACTTTACAAGCAGTGCCCCAAACAAATTTTTAGAAACAGTTAAGAAGACATTCTCTTTAAAATGTTGTGAACTGCAAAATTTTTACTTTGAAGTACTTTATGAACTCGTGACTATTTCAACAAAATTGGCTTAACCACACATCAATTAAAATAGAATTACATTTAGCATATTACGCTGCATTTCTAAATGCTAACTAGCTTAATGCTTAACAAATTATACGGACTTGTTGGATTGGATTGTTTGGTGAAAGTGCAGCAGTAACTTCACTTTCAGACATTAGTGAGTTTATCCTTACCTGTTTGGAGATCTCACTCCTGTTCCAGGTACTTTGGAAACAGGTGTTTTCTGTAGTTCCCTTGTACTCTCCCACCCTGTGAGAAAGAGGTTGTCAGAAGCAGCGGAGGAATTTTAATCTCAAGAAATTTCTAGGGATTTCCCAGTAACTATCTGGTCTTCGTTGCAACTGTGCTTGCCCGGCGCGTTTTCGTTAATCATTAACCACATGCAGGGCCCCAGCAGGTCCTGCCTCTGCCGATCTGGAGCCAAGGAATCATGTTGATGAGAATTTTCTACACAACTGCGATGTCTGCGATGCCCACGCTAGAAAGCAAGCGGGGCAATGAAGGACACACCGAAGCCACACGCACCCCAGGGCGGCAGCGGCCCTCACCTCACCCAGGGGGCCTGGCTGGCGGGCGATCCTGTGTCCCGTCCAGCTGCGCCATCCGCCCCTGGCACTGCCGAGAGCTGGGACCCTCATGCTCACGAACCAGAGGGATACTGCCCTTAGCGGCGGTCGGGATGGGACTGGCAAGGGATCCCCTGCCTCGCCCCGGGCGGCACTGCCAGCCGTTGGCCAGCGCCACCGTTTGCAGCAAGTGCCCCGGAGGAGGCTGGCAAACACCCGAGCTTCACCTGGAGCTGCTTTGCCGCTGCTCCACAGCAGTGACAAGTCCCAGGGTGCTGCCCTGCTCGGATGCTGCCATGAAACAGTGAGAAGAAAAAAAACCAACCCTTGTATGTTTAACGCAGGACAGTGAGACCCCATGGACTCGGGCTCCATGGTGCAGCTCGCCCGTGGACGCCCTCTGCCGCGCTGGCCTCGCCTGGCCTGGTGGGCTGGGGGACCGGACAGGGCAGCGGGAGCCCTCCCTGCCCGCAGCTCTCCGCCAGCCAAAACCTGGCTTCCTTCACCTCTGGAGTGAGGCAAAGTCCAGGGTGTACTGCAACCAGCCTGCACTGATGTGTCAGACGTATCTACCTACCTGCCTATTTATTTACTTACTTTTCCGCTTGGAGGACTGAGGTGGTTTGTTTTTTTTTGTCCTGACTCACTGCAGGATTTAAACCGGTCAGAAACGGAGACTGGGAATTAGCAAAATGGGATTTTGTCATCACCACAAGCTCCTGTTTGCTGGGGGCCGTCCTTGCGCTCGAAGGGCTCAGGGCCCCCCTCAGGGCAGCAGCTGCCCGGGCCCTGGGCGCTGGGGCGGGAGGGCGCCTGACAGTCTGCACCCAGCGGCCTCTTGATGTGTGCTGCTGCGAGGCCGTTTGGGAGCAGGCTCCCCAGAGGTGCTCCGGGCTGCACCCGGGGTGAGCGCCAGCCTGTGCTCTGCCCCTTCTCTCCCCATCTCCCTGCCTGACCAGCGGTGGATGGCAGGGGAGAGCCCCGCAGGCTGCCCTGGCCCACCTCAGGCCTAGCCTGCCCGCCCTGGCGCAGCCTTCTCCCGTGAGAAGAAACACAAGGCTTCAGCAGTTGCGCACCACTTTCTGTTCCTCAGCTCCCACACAGGGGGAAGAAAAGCTGCATTTTGCCCGGGAGAACCCTTCACAAAGCACCCCTGTGCACCGCTGAACAAAACCCCCCAGAGATACCCATTTATGCGCAACTTCTACTATACCTGCTGCTGACTTGCAAGTTAGCAGCACCTATTCCCAGTCTAGCGCTCATTTTAGAGGATGAGGCACAAGCTCAGCTCAGTCCCTGGCATTTATTGCCCTGTTTCAGGGCCAAATGAAGCCGGACACTACCCTCGTACAGTTTCAGGGCTGCACTGGGCTCTGCTCTGCTGCAGCAGCTGAACCAGGCAGCCCCCCCGCCCCTAGCACACCCTCCCAGCAACAGGCTCAGCAGGGACAGCTGTTGCAGACCCTGGAGGCATCACTTTCTGGGGTGGTAGGGAGCAAATTTGATGCTTACACGGCTGTTTGTCTAAGGGCAGCCTTAATTCAGTCAAAGGGAACCTGCGGTTGACTGTAGCACAGGCTTGCTTGGTCTTTCCTCAGCTGTTAGTGCCATCTCCAGTTGTTTCTGTATGAGCTGGCCCTCATGTGGGTGCATGTACAGGATCAGATCAAAAATCTCCCTAGCCTAATACCTTATCTAATACTTAGCAGCCAACACATAGGGAGGAAAGACTACAAATACGGGCTGTCAAATAATGATTCTTCCCCTAAAGACTGCTCCTGGCACTTGGTGATGTGGCCCGTGGATTTCCACAGTGAAAGATGGTATTTTTGTAGTTAACGTCCATCAGCTGAGTTTTCTCTATCACGATAGTGCTTTGTGAACCCATGTGAACTTTTGTCACATGCTACATTTTGTGGTGGAGACCACTAGACCTTACATGAGCAGTCTATGAAGAAATATTTCTGGTTTTCCTGAACTGGGCCCCTGCGCATTTCAGGTGATGCTCTGCGACTTTTGTATTGAAAGGGATAGTAATTAAATGTTTTGTATTCTGCTCGTCAGCCTGTGTTTTCTGTAAGTCTATTATACCACCCTCAGTCTCTGCTTTCTGGTCAGCTGAACCATCTTACTGTATTTGATTTTTCCTCTGACCGTCCTCTTTGCTCTTCCTTGTATCTCTCCCATTTCTACTGCGTCCTAATCCTCCCATCCTGCTCCTGTCCTGGGAGTTCCTGCTCCCTTATTGTTTCAAGGACAGCAGCTTCTCAAATTTTCTTTGTGAAGGTGTATGAACACAAGCAAGAGGATGCAATGCCTTCCTAGGCACACTCTTCTCTGAAGCGCTGTTTTCTAGAGCAGGTCAAATGCTTGTTCCGGCAGTTTGTTGTAAATATTTTGAGGCAAACTTTTGAAGCCCCCAATGATTTTCATCCTTGTTTAGCCAGCTGTTTTCACAAACCACACAGTCTGTTGTGAAAAACCAAATTAATTATTCTACTCACCTGTTCTATAATTCTCAATTTGTTTTCTTCCATGACCAGGTGTGTTGTGTGGGATACTTTTTCAAGAAGCTCTAATCCTCACAGCTGGCCTCGTTTTGTATTTGGTTTTGTCTTTGGACCTGATTCTGAGAGTACTACACTAGCCTGAAAATTAAGAGTTGGTAAGAGTCACGCAAAGCGCATTGATATCCTGCAGAAATTCAGCAGCCAAGCGAAGCGTTACGGAGGAAATCAAATAGTGAAATGGCGTAACTAAATTAAAATATTTCAAAATAGGATGTATCTAGCATTCTTTGTGCGACAGTGAAATTGTACATTTTCAGTACTGAACTTAGCCATTTGCTTTAACCATTCTCGTCATTGCTGGCAGAACCATACTTTAACCTTCCTTTTCTCTTGATGGCACTTGAACAGACTGTTTTGGAGAATGGACAGATTGTAGAGAACACCAGTTCTGTAGCTGTTTCTCTGCTTGATAACCCAAAATGCCAATCCTCACACCTCTGGAGAATGTGTTTCAAAAGGCAAATAAAATGTACGTCTTTAAGTAGAAGCGTCTTCACAGGTCTGAGGGAAAAGGAAACTACCTCTAAGGGACTGGTGAGCAGCACTCAGGTATCACACTGCTGTCGTCACTCTGTTCCTAGTCACACCCAAACCATCACTGGGACAACACTGCCCAAGAGTAAGTCTCATCTCCACTCCATTTCCCTTCACTCCCAGCGCAGCTCTTCTGAACTCTCTTTTCTTGAAAGTGTTATATTTTTGACTGCAGCTAAGCTGAGCTTCAGAGCCCATAAACCCAGGCTGTACTTCGCCTGAGAGCCGGCAGCTGTGTTTATAATTTCACCTTCCCGTTTCCCCAATTGTGGCACCAGAATCTTGCATCCAACAGATAGAAAACACCTGATTGTAGCAAAGCATACAAACCTGGGTAACTAACAAGTGTCGTAAGACCCTGTTAATCACAGCTCAGGGCCTTGTGATGAACCAATCTTTCTTGCTAAAACATCTGCTAGTATCTGTGCAAAATGATGAGCAATTAGACCAGGACGTCTTCAGGCTAAGAGTTTGCAAGGTGAGTGTTACCCAAACTAATCTATTTTGAAGTCTCAGATGTGACTAATTACAGTATCTAATGAAAATCATATAGCTCTTGGACATAGTTGTGGTTATATTAGGTTTTCAAATACTAATTAAATTGGGTTCCAAGTTAAGGAAGGAAGACATAAGATTTAGGATGCAGAAGCAACCCAAATTAAGGCAATGTGGATATTTCAAAGGAAGATCTCTCTCTTCTCCATCTGCTGATACTGTTACTGAAGTTTCCAAGATGTTAGACAACAATGCCTGAGACAAAAAGCAATATGCAAGCTGGACATTAACAAACCAGATTAAAGCATCGCTAAATTAGCAACAACATAAACCCAAAGTCATCCAAAGTTCGCTTTACTTGAAGGGAAATGGCTCATCTGGTGATGTTTTCTCATCTGGTTTTGTGGGTACAGGCTGAAGCAGCGATTTGGTGTTAAATTAAAGCTAACTGCAGGGTTCTGTGTATTGGGATAAAAGTGCTGCAGCCACGTGCTGTAAATAAAACACTAGTCTGATACAAATTTACGCATGGGTTCAACTGCATTTAAACTGTTTTGCGAGGTGAACTTCATGCTAGAAGGCTTCACGTGGGATCAGATGTCTGATCACGTCTGTTGTCCTGCAACCAATGTAAAAGCAGCACAAAGCTTCTATGAGGCAGTTGATTCAAATCTGTACCGTATACCGATTTCTGACCCAGACTAATTCTGTAGTGGTGACGTTCTGATAGCACAGGTGCCTGCTGTTAATGTCGAGGGCCAGATTTCATGGGCATCATTTCACACTTACCACAGTTGTGGGCAGTTTGGACAAACGTGCAGATGATACTGCCCTGCCATTGGGCAGGCTTACCAGTACCCTTTTACAGTGCTGCTTTTTTTTCATGCCATCTTCTTGTCTGTTCCAAACATAACATATACAATAAAGTAAGGCGCGGTCTTGGGGTTCATTTGTTTTTTACAGGTTTGTGTAGAATTATAGTCCTTGACTTTTAATGATTACAGAGGGGGGGCGGTTTCAACATTAGCACAGCTTCCTTTAGCTAAGCAAGAGAAGGCATCTTCAAACCTTTTGTAAGCAAGCAGTTCCCTTTGTTCAACTCGGTGAAAGAGTAAGTTGCTGCCTGCAGGACAGTGAACTCCAAGCCCTTTAACATGCATCACCAAACAGAAAAATTTGGGGGAATACCAAAACCCAAATTACATACTCTGCCTTTATGGGCTGATGATAAATGAATTTCGTAACGCTTATGTATAACTCGTACCCCAGTGCAATACAAACTCACACGAAGACATAGCGGGAAGAAGTAAGAGTGTGACTAAGACTTGAAGTGGAATGCATTGGATTAGCAAGGCAGAAACAGCAAAGGCTTGTGTCCAACAAAAACGTGAAACATTTCCAACCTTCTATTATTGTATCTACCAGAAGAACCACCAATCTCCTCCCTGCCAAAATGGCTTTTTAAGCAAAGCCGTATTTTGCGCAGATGTGCTTTTCCACCCAAATGCTGATGGAGCGCTCAAATACAAGGATTACAGGGGTGAATAATTGCTTTCTGAAAGTACTATTACAGTTTTCTGATCCAATAGCTATCAGGCCAATAAAATGCTTTTAGCAGAGTGCACATTTTCCGTGAGTTACAGCTGTGTTTTACAACCCAAAAGATGCTCATGGTGTATTTCCTGATTGGATTCTAGCAACCTTCCCAAACGAATATTGTAAATATCATAGCAGAATATCCCCAATAATTTTCCTCAAGTGAAAGGGGTAAACAAGTTCTTTTTTAAATAAAGGACAGTCTGTCCTAATAGAAATCGCAAGACAGAGCAGCCAGAATAAAGATATCTTGGGGATTCTATTTTCCTCTTAACACGTCTTAAAAGCTGTTTAATATAATCCGTCCCAAATAACCCAGAATTAAGGGAAGAGATACGTGGTGTACAGATATATCCAAAAGAAGACATTCATTCCAATGTAAAATGAATAGCATTGTATTAACGTTTATTTCTAATTACAAGAAACAGAATATCAGTCCCTTATTTGTACAAAAATACCTGAAAGATTACAATTAGGTTCACAAGCCAAAAAGCTATTTACAGTATGAAGCAAAGCATATTGAATAAAGGTTTTGTCTCTTAAGTTAATACCTTTTGCATTCCCTGAAACTTTAAACTTTATTCCATTTTACAGTCACTAAATCTTGCATTGTGACAATATAATTTACGATAAGCAAGTCTTGCCACTGGAAAGGTGCATTGATTGGTCAAACTGTCAGGTATTTAGTGCAGAAAAGATAAGACAAAACATCTAAACTGAGGCACGTGTTTCTTCAAGATTAATTAACAAATAAAATGTTTTTGTACTTTAACACCTATCGTAACATAACTTAACTAGTAACCTCATTACCAAAATGGTTTGGCATTTTCCTTCTCAACATATTCAAGATTGCTACATGAAGTATTTATTTAGAAAATAAAATCACAGGCAAAAAGATAAAAATTCAACAGGCTCCAAAACAACCCTGAGCATCCCCTTTACATTCATGTCATTTAAATACAAAAATAAGAGTCAAATGTCCTTCAGTCCTTGGTATTCTGAGCTGGCAGCCAGCTGAATCTGTTGGAAAACTAAGGTGGTATTGACTGTTTTCCAGCAGAAAGAAGACAAAGCAGTGATCTGCTTAAATAAGATTGTTGCCACTTTGAAGGTGGTCACTTTCTCAAAACAGCTCACTTTAGCTGGGAAAAGTACAAAATACTAAGTCAACCATCTACATACAAAAATCATGATTCATAGTCAAACTTTTATTCTCAATTTAAATAAGATGCAAGGTTTTTTTTTTTTATAAATATGAAACACTGCAAATACTATCTGCCTACTGGGAAAAATGCATGGTTGTCACTAAGCTATGTAAACAGAAAAACTTAAAACTACAGCATAAATGGTCTTATTAAACTGGTAATGTAGTCAATACAAGTATCTTTTTTCTCCTAATAGGGGCCAAATAGAAGCATGCAAAGTGAAGTCAGACTTAAGTTAGCTTAATTTCAAGGTTTTAAAATACATTGTCTAGAAAGCAGGAACACTCATTTCACTATGTACAATTAAAAAAACAAAACAAAACAAAACAAAAAAAGGCCTCTACTAAAACCAAAATCAAGTTTCTTCATTTTTAATATCTAGACATTAAATGGAAAAAAAATACTAAATGTGTTCTGTAAACTAAAATACAGTGTTTCTATACCATTGACATAGTTATAAGCTGATATGGACGACTCAGGCAGGTTATGGTTTGTCTTAAGCTATTCTCAACACTACATGAAGACCTAAAGGTGTAGGATTGGTTTTCCTTCTTTACCCTTTCAGATGGCTAGGATTTAAAACCCAGTGGCAAATACTAGTAAGGATGAAGTAGCCTGCGTAAATCATTTACCATCTCAGGAACGCTCCGTTCTGCACTATGCTCTGCAAGTTCCCAGGGTGGAACACTTCTCACTGTGGCTAACTGCGTGAAGTACTGGGAAGTTAATTCAGTAACAGCTCCTGCACCAACTGCATTGCTGGAAGAATGGTACTTGCAATCGGAGGATCAAGGTTGGACTCGTCTAACTTTAATACTGATTTATCATCAGAAAGAGTTACTGTGTAAACATTAAATAATTGATTTAAACATTAACAATAGAGTAGTTCTGATGACAAACCAGTGCCAGAGCAGGATACATGCTTGTCTGCCGTAGGTACTGGCGTGCTTTCGTGTGTATGATGCAGAGATCACCAGTTACCCCAATGAACGATATTGCCAGCAGCTAGTTCACGATCAATTGTGCTTCCATTCCCAGTTACGTTCTTTCTCACCATGTCAACCTTTGTGGCCCTACAGAAACCAGAAGGGGTACAGTTCTTTTTACGCCCTATTCCCCAGGAGAGCTTTGTGTCACTGTAGCTTTACTATGTGGAAAGAGCTCTTCGAAACAGTCTGAAAATTCAAGGAGCTATAAAGCTAAAAACACTGTTTTTTTATTTTGTCATACTAAGACTACCGCAGAAGAATCTTCTCACAAAAAATGGTGGCTTCAAATACAAGTGTAGTCATTCACTCCAATTCTATTTAGTAACAGTAAGTTTCCTCAGGAAAACAGTCAAAAGGCTGTAAAAAACAAACCACCACTCCAATAATAAAAATTTGTGCATAGAATCTAATACAGTCTTCGCATGACTGGATGCCACTAATATGCCATCAACATACTACAGCCATAATGCTACAAGTCAACAGTTTTAAGAGTACATATATGGTGGTATGTTCTTTTAGAATTGTATCCTCATTGCTTCTTTAAAGACATCTGCAGATCATCGAACCTCAGGTCTCCAGAGAAGTTTTGAGACACGCGCGCGCGCACACACACACACACACACTTTTCTTGATTTTCTTCTAGATCCTTTTAGGCTGAAGCATTCCATACATTTTAGGGTGCAGATTAATACCCAAAACTCCTGCATGAATTTTAAAAGCCACATCAGCTCCTAATATAGGCTGCATACAATATCCGAAACAAAGTAGGAGTGCAAAAAAAGTGATCAATACAAAAAGTAAACACACTAGTCTTAATTGTCAAGATTATTCCAGGGCAAGAGTTCTTTTCAAAGATTTCTCTTCACACTTGTTCCTGTTAAGTGGCCCAGCCAGATAGTTTCCAGTTTTGTTTCAAATTTACTCATGGTTTTACATACCCTCCCCCCATTTTTGGGATGCTGGGACACTCAGCAGCAATCACTCTTAGGTGTTAGACAAACCAGCCATCTTGGTCTGTTGGCACCTGTCGAATCCATCCCTTTCAGAGTCCCAAGGTGCATAATATTTTTATTTTTACCAACTTACAAATCTGCCAATTCCCCAGTGTCAGCGTTCTCTTACAATTACTCTTCTAGCAAATCCAGTCTTCAGTGAGGGTCAGATTTGACGTCATAAGGCCACTCGAATGCAGTGGTGTTTGAGTTTGCAGGGCAAGACTCCTTTGTTTAGTTGATAGAATTCAACAAGCTGGATTAGATCACTGAATTTGGTGTTCCCATCATCCAGGCTGAAAAATATCTGTCCATCATCTTCACACTGGGGAAACAAAACATCGTTTTCAAGTTAGACTGCATGTGAAGAGGTGTAAGTGTGGCAAAACCTGAACAGTACAAGTGTGTGATGCAAGATAAATGATGGGCACTGCCCAAATGAGCTAGTGCCCCGACATCTTCATGGAACCATGCACAGCACTAGAAAAGAATGTATGTTAACCCGACTTGAAATGTTTTGTTTATAATGGTGAAAGCTCATGGGCAGGGTAATTGGAAGTTGTAGAGACAGCACTGGTCTTCATTATGCGAAAAAAAAATACCCCAAAAATATTTGTTAGCTGTCTGTAAAATTAGCAGGCGAAGCAAAAGAAGAGGGTTTGGACCAATAAAGAGATCTATGTGATCTTAAGCTTCTGATGCTCTTTTTGATTAAGATAAATAGGTTCTTGACAACTCAGTATAACATCATTTTAAGCTCAATGTTATTGGATAACCTCCAGAATAAAACTTTTTAAAGTTTCCCTAAGTTGTTCTACATTTGCCTAAGTGACAGAGAGACAACTGCCGCCACTGTTATTGCTGTCAGTCACAGAGAACAAGTTCTGTGCATTACTTGTATACCCGAGTGACTTACACTAGTTTTCCAGGCAATGCTAACAAAGGATTTTAATCAGACATTTGACAATTCTAAAGAATACTTGCTAATGCTAACATCCCTGTTAATTACATCAGTAATTAATAAGAGGCCTCTTCAGATGTTGGCAAAGCTTGACGATTTAAAATTTCTGGTTTTGTGATCAGTGTCAAAAATAATGTACTTACCGGCAAGATTTGAAAATGCTTTATTTTTTGATGATGGCACAGCGTAAGTACAAATGCCTTTGGATTGCTTTGGCTGTCTCGGAGAAGAAATAGTCTAGGAGAGAACATTTTTAAGCACACACTGAATACCACAATCCATTTCTTCGTAATTAATCAGAACTACTAAGTCATTTTGTGCTATTGCCTAACTCTCCTTTAGTTGCATTAACAGGCAATTCCATAACCAGCAAATTGTTTTCAATTTTTATACTACGGCTATGCAGCACTAATAGATGAAGAAACAAGAAGTGAAAGATACGTGACAGTAGTTCTTCCCCTATGAATGTAAGTATAAGGCTTTTTTTAAGGGTCTCTCTAACTGAGCTTTCCATTACTGGTATGCACTCCCATGAAGAAAATGTTCTCATTTAACTCCAAAGCAAATCTGGATTTCAGTGGACGGGAAAGTAATATGGGAGAATCTGATCCACTCTCCAGTATCTTGCATCAGTACACAGAAACCCAGCTTTAGCAAAATTCCATTTAAGTTAAATGGCTGCAATTGCACAGAAACAGCTCAATGTTTTCTTAAAATGACTTCTCAGTTAAGTAGCATCCACATTATCGAGATGGGGAAAACACACACTGATTTTTCCTCTAAAACAGTCACACTATTGCTCCCTCAGCATCACTGGAATATACTTTAGGAGTACAGCTAGCAACATCATAACACTATGTAACTGTCACTTTTAAGTTGACCCACAAAATTTAAGTCCTAACTCAAATGGTTAAATGCATACTTAGACAAGGAGAAAAAAAAAACTAGTCAAAAAATGTTTCCTCCCCATGACATTTATGAAATAAGGAAGGAGAACCTCTCCACGCCACAGGAAACAAGAATATACCTTTGGCGTAAGGCTCACAGCGCTCATCACTAGTGGATTTGTGAGATGGCCAAGCACAGTATGGGGGCAGGCTTCAAGCCCTCTTAATTCCTAACCGCTAACCCAGGAACACATTTTTCCAAGGCTAAGTTGCAAGAACTGCTTGCAGTCTCATGAACCCCAAAGAATTTACTCCAGCTCCTCAGAACCGATTGAGAAATGTCAATACCGCAAAAATGCAACCGGGGTCAGTCCAATACTCAGAGACAGGCATGTCTTGCCATCACCAGAAACCATGCATGGCATTTGAACATTCCTTTTTAGTCCTAGCAAGACCAAATGTGTGGAAAAGAGACCAAAGACTTTACACATTAGGATCCATCTCAGAGAGAAAGATCTGACCAGCCCCGTGGTCATTGCAGTTCATGCAAGTATCTCTAAATTAGCTTTCATTTAGCCATTTCAGGTAATGCATGGTATCATAAGCTGGTGACACAAAGCAAAGCTCAGCGCAGCTGACCCTGCAAGTGCTTACTCAACCTCTGGCAAGCAGCAGGCTGGACACACAAACAATGACTAGAAAGGCAGATGCGTCCTCAACAACAGCTTCCAGAAACAGTCAAATGATAGCAGTATCAGCTGCATATATACACTGTTGAACATCTTACACAAACCATCAGAAGACTGCTAGCTTTCTACCTTCTTTTGTTCAAGAACACACAGAGAAGGAAAACACTGGCAAGACTTTTCTATCCTGAAAACCATGATCCTCAGATATCAGAGCACATAGGTAACATGGTTCTTTTGCCACTACTGACTGACCTCACTACAGCCAAACTAACCCATCTTCACCTTCCACAGTGAGTAATCTGGCTGGGCAAAATTTTACACCTCCTCAAAGGCATTAACACATTTATGAAAACCCCAAGAAGGATGGGCCACGAGATGCCTAAGGCAACCAGTCAAAATGAGTCCAGGACTGTAAAGAAGATCCGTAGTGTGAGAGAACTAGAAACCCAAAAAGTCAGCAGTGCTCCTTTGCTTTCCCAGCCTCTCTTCTCTGTTTTACCTGCTAAGCTAAAACCTTTTCTCGTAAGACTCCCAAGAACCTTAGCCCAGCAAAAAACCCCAAACAATAAAAAACCATTGCTTGATGAATATGTACATCACTAGCAATTTCTAGTTCTCCAGTGTATTTCATTCTTCACAAAGGTAAGTCACGTTCCTGAATCAGAGAACGCAGACGGAAGGTTTGAACTTGACTGTCCCCTGAGAAGCCAACATGGAAGTTTCTACCTTAACAGTGACAGCAGCGAGCTTAGTGAACTGAAGGCAACTGTGCTCTTCCCAGCCTATGAATAAAGAACTGCTGAATGCAGTTTAAGCAACCACCCTACAATAACCATAACTACATACAAATAAGGGAGGGAAACAGAGATGCTCAGAAGATACTTAAATCTCAACTACAGACATTTTAGAGCGCTGGAATGCGTACTTCCATTATTTTGCTCTAGAACAGAAATAAATAGTGAGAAATCACCATTAACTGCTCTGATTCATGCAAAAAAGCACAAATGTCTGATTATAAATTTGTGCGCAAACGGCTAGGTACAGCTTTGCCTGAAAAATAAGTCCTCAATGGAGATTACAGGAATTAACTATTTTCAGATTCTAATGTTCTCTAAAACTTCATTGCCTCTGTTGCAAAAAAGAAAAAAGCTTAAGTTTATTCTTAATATTTTATTTTTCAAATGAAGAGTCAGAACCCACTCCTAAAATCACATACTCTTTTCTTTTCAAAATTTCTTTTTGAAATCTAGGCAAGTTATAATGGGATTACTCAAGAATCGGGTTACTCAGAAGTGCTCACAAACCTGGAAACCTTTACAGCAGAAGTTGTGCTCTTGTCTATAACGCTTACCATCAGATCATAAATACTCATCAACAGGAATACCTACCCATCTACTAGCCCTTGTTGCTTAATAATTCTGTGAGATTCTTCTCTAGAGATTCTGCCGTGAAACCAGTGCTGTGTCCTATGAATAACTGGAGGTGAGAGGGAAAAGAGGGAAAGATAGGATGGTTAAAAACAGTAACACATGTACCAATTTTTTCCACACACTAGTGAGTTAAACATTTTAAAAGTGGATATAATTTTGTTACAGAATATAAAATATCTTCCATCACCCTATATAAAAAAAGAATCAATATGAAAAAAAATGCACCAGGCACTGCATCTACTTAATACACCAAGTAGACAGGCATTATCTCCATGTATTTGCTGATTTGCAGATGCACAGTTAGGTTAGCATGAAAAATCTCTTGTAATACTGCCTTTTCATAGCTTCTTGAAAATGTTGGTACTAAAGAATTCTTAGAATACAGTGAATAACCTAACGAGTTAGAACCAAGTCCCTTTAACTCTCAAATAATAAAAAGCACTTTAGCTTCTGCTTTCAAGGGTGGAGTTCCCCCCAAGTATTTTCTTGAATAGAAGAGAAACAGAGAATACCTGTGCTTCCTCTAAGAAGTCCAGGATATTGATACGCTATTTGAATAAACTTACAATGTCAGAGATGTTCAGGACTCATGTTACAGGCACCCATATTTTATATTATTCAGTAACTACGGAATGAATGTTATTTCACAGACTCTAATTTTAACTCTTTAACAGATCACTCATTGACATTCCTCGTCTAAAACAAAGAATTGACTTCTGGATTGTTTTAAATGGAAACATTGTTGGAGTCTCAATTTTCATAAAATCTGAGTTTCAAAAGATTAAAATTGAAGAAAAGCTTGAGGGCACTCTTCAAAGTAAAACAAGGTCCTTCTACTATGTTTGTATGGGTAAGCAGGTTAATGACACAGAAGCTACTGATAAACATAAACATAGTATTTGACATCGAGGCATTAATACTACATGACTGCTCTCTGTCTGTCTCTGTCTCTATATGAAATATAACTTTTATTTACCCACAGATGCCTCTTAAGACTACGCTTACAAAAGAGCAGAATTTACCTGTACTCAGTGTGGAAGGATGGAGTGGACTTTGGCTACCCAAGATGTTCATTCTTGTGCTACGTTTCTATAGAGAAAATTAATTACCGTTAAATCCACACTAAAGTCTCAACAGAAGAGAATTAGTGCACATGCAATACAGATTTAATTTACAGGAAACTGGGGGCTGGGCAAGTTTAATGCAAGGATGGGAAAAAGAAATGCAACTTTGAAGGGGGCTAATCTACAAGCAGCAGCTCATTTCAGTTGGCTTAAAACACAAGCCAGATGTTAATGATGAAAGCTCAGTATCTAAAAAAAAAAAAAAAAAAAA
>VZSC01001609.1:274771-294916 GCA_013398225.1 Steatornis caripensis | reverse complement strand
AATAAAAAAAAAAAAAAAAAAAAGAAAGAAGAAAAGGAAAAAAATGACAGAAAAAAGAAAAGTCTGATATGTTTCTGCTCAGGCAAAACACCAGGCACTCAGTAAATCAAGCAGTATTTCCCTCCCGTACATAAAAGCACCAGCTAGTGCTTCAGTAATGACTCCTATTCCCTAAGAGACGAGCATGTGGGAAAACTTGTACTGCAGCTGTCTGTCCACAAGACACTATAAACAAGTTACATCAGTTTTCATTGCAAGAGGTCCTGCCTCTTGTATATTCTGCAATTAAACTTACTGGGAGCAAGCCATTAGTCAGAGCCCCAGCCTCTTCCATGTGGGGAAGCATTTAATTTGACATATTCCTCCTCAGAGACTGGTTTTGCAAACTGGCAGTAAAGTTCTGGTGGGTCTGCTTTCCCCCTCAACTTTCCTCTGGACACTAGGGGGACAGAGAAGCAGTGGTAGAAGGTTGTTGTGAATGTGACAGTTTTGCTAAAGATGGATATTGACTTTCAGATCTGCATGCTTGCAGTGTGATTGCTTCAGGTCGGAGCTAAGCTATACTGTGACCAGCACTGCACTAACATCATAGCACACTCTGTGTTTTGGCTCTCTGTAACAGACACTTACTAATTACAAAATTAGAAAAGAAGAGAAGATAGCTACCCTCCAAGCATGTCCTTCTTCCAAGGCAGCACTCTGTGCTTCAGCAGGATTTTCAATAACTCTTCCTATTTGCCCCGAAAAATCCATTGCTACTAGTGAGTTTTCAGATACACTTCTCTGAAAAGGAATTTTCACTTGTTTCAAAAAACAGGGAAAGAAAAAACCAGCTTGAGAGTTTCATTTAAAAATGTTTTCGTTTCAGAAGACTGTCCAAAGTTATCCTTCAACAGCACCGAAAATACATCTCGGGTTTTTTTCCCCTTCCAAAAGATTCTCAGACACTAAAATAGACAGCTTTTTTTTTTTCAGGCCATAGGGGAGGGAGAGGATTCAAAGGCTGAGAATAAAACTGCTCAACTTGCCCACTTGCCCTGTTACTATACTCCAGTCGTTTTCAGGGCCAGTTGGGATCCAAATATAGGATCTTCACTTTTAGATAGCTAACAGTCAGTTCTTGGCCCAACATATTGTAAGAGATTTACGTCTTAGTTTTGCCAGACCTAAGCTGGCTTCTGCAGAGACAGCCAGATGTCTCTGTACTGTACATCTCAAAGTGCCTGACGTATCCAAGATTTTTCAATCATGTGGATCGTGTAAGCCTAAGATAATGGAGAGCCAACCACGTAAACTGTACTCACGCGAAACGTGAACTTTACATTGATTTGCTACACAATGCTGAATTTACATTTCTTAGCATAAGATTTTCCACTTTTAAAATGCAAAAGCAAATGTATCTTTTCCAACATCATACATTAATGAGGTAAAGTCCATTACTTACTACTGGAGTGGAAAAGTGTGGAAGCATGGCTTTTCTCTGCTGGGGAATTCTGTAATTCTGATACAGTAGCATTCCATACTGCCAAAAGAAATGCAAAGACATTATTATTCAAAGATAAACCCTAGGAGAAAAACTGTAGTGATTTCATAATACCCCTTACGCTGGAGCAAGGTGCCACCAGTTCATTATTTCCATGATCAGAAGCTGTCCCAAAAAAATACGTGTGGAGTAATAGCGATTGGCAGGTGGCAACTGAGCAGGAAACATACACAAGTTTTATTTAAAAGACAGCACTTTTGCCAGCCTGAGTGAAATACACAGATAATTTCTGCCACACTCAGCTATCACCATGTTTTCCTTGGTAGAATAGAAGCTTTCACTGGAGGTCAGAACACACATATTAACTCCCCCTCTTTTTACCCTCTGGTAATGGGAGCTTAAAATTCTGCGTGAGACGCTGAAACTCGTTTTTCATGATAAAAAATAAGAACGTTTCCAATTCACTAGCTCTTTTAATAAATTTCAGCAGGAAGTAACACTTTTGGTACTTTTCTCATCCTTATAAAAATAAGGTGATTGAATTCCAGTCATGCTCCTCGTTGAACACGATAAAACTTTAGCAACGCTAGTAGCTAGGATGGTAGGAAAACACCTACTCAGTGCCTTCCCTAGAGGCACAGTGCTGAAGTATAGCAACACTGCTCACTGAATGTTCTAATTGAAATAGTACGTATAATTTTGCAAACAGGATAATATATGAATACGGAAAACTAAATCAGTAGGTAAGTAAAAAGGAGAGTCACAGCCAGAGCCTTGGGGCACAGCCTTAATTTTCCCTGACTATACATCTTTAATCATCTTTCAGTGTTCCTTAAAAACAAACCCTTTTTTTCCCCCTAGTGTTAAATGCCTGAGGGTGAATGTTATATGCCAGTATACAGAAATTACTGCCATACAGTACCACTGCTGCCACGACGTTACTCTGCAAAGAAAGATTCCTCTGAATGATCACAGCAAGATGCATGTCTACGTGTTTGGTAAAAATAGCTAATTCTGTACACTGTGAAGGTTTTTCCTTGCCATTCGGGAACGTTAGTGCCTCAACCAGCATAACTAATTTCTTCAGAACAAGTGGTATCTTCAAGGCACAATTCACTGCAATTATCTGAGTCTCTGTTTGAGCGCTTTCCCCACAATACAAAATTCTGCATAAATAGGGAACGTAAAGGACAGCTGAGGAATTGCCCGGGGACTAAAACTCTTACCATAATTGTTAGTGTGTATTAAACATGAGCCAAATCAAGTTAAGTAACTGCAGAGTGGATGATGATAGCCAACAGAGGTATCAGCTCCACAGAAATCAAACACACATTTTGTAACTGGGATTGCTTCCTGCATCCTGGCCCATACTATGGCTAGTGCATCTGCTTTTGTAACAACTTACAATAGGAATTTCTGTAGTGCAACACAGAATCTCTTACAATTAATGAGATAATATTTGCAGAGCATTCAAAGAGATGTGCTCTGGTTTGGAAGGTGACCAGTTAATGTAGATGGAGAACAGGCACTGCATTTTCATATCCACAGGCCTAGGAGTATAATTTGCTTTCCTTATGCTGACAGGGTTTTGCATGATGGACAGTCTGCATGGGGAGAGGAACAGGTAATTGTAGCAAACGTTTGTCATGTCTTCAGGATAAACAAATGAGATAAACTTTTTTGAAAGGGAGAGGAGGAATAAACGATACTCATGCAGCAATGGGAATCTCTGTGGCTTCTCCTAGTTAATGCCACACATGGACCAGGAATCGATAAAATCTCATACTCTTTCTGATGCACCCACTGCCTTTCCGCTCCTTGGATGTATGGTGCAGGAATGCATCTTCTTCAGCAGGTGGGTGTGAAACAGTGGTGGGCAAAAGGGCATTTTGGCTGAGAGGGGTGCAAAGGCTTTGCTGATGTGAGCTGCTACTTAGGCAGGAACAGCAACTCTGTTCATTCAGGACGGAGACACCAAGTGCTCACAGCACCCGGGGGTTACATGTCCCATTTTGGGCACAGCCTGGCATGTGGCAGCCACCAGTAGGACACTGGTGTGCTGACCTCAGCAGCTGGAGGGGAACAGCCGTGCCCTCATTTCCAAATCTAAAATGATCTGTTTGCTACAGAGAGAGTCAAAGTTGACTGAGCTCAAGGTTCTCCATCCTGTTTTGGTAGACACGTATCTAGTACCAAGTAGCGCAGTACCACTTTGTGCATGCCTCTACTTTTTTATCACATTTTGTATGTTACACGTTGACAGAGAATATTAAGAGTAGGATAACTGCGCGGAAGAGAGGTGGGATTTTCATGGGTAACACATTATCTGTACATATTTATTATGGTTGTTCATATATGTGCATATTCCCTTTAACATGAGGGAGGATGTAGTAAGGTACAGAGAACACAGTAGTTTTCAATGCAGCTTCTTCAGGGAAAGATTTAAAACCAAACCAAACCAAACCAAGCCAAGCCTTCTACACATTTCCCTATGAAGATCAGAAAATTCTCTGCTTCAAAGAGCGCAAAATAGTCAACTTTCTCCTCAGTTCCTTCCATGCTGACTTTGGTTCCAAAAAAAAAACGTGAAGCCTCTTACCATATTATCAAGAAATCTCACTGTTTGTTCTCATATATGAATAAATTTCACCCAGATAGAGTTGCTTATTTTTGTTACTTTTTTTAATAGAACCTTCAGAAAACTGAAATAATTGCAAAAACTCTAGATAGCAGTCTGTTCTACTGAAGATAATCACTTACCATTATCAATACGTTTTCTTTAGCTTTATGATAACCTGCTAAATACCTTGTTAAGCGGGTTTCTTTGATTCATTCACATATTATACATACATGGCTCCAAAACTAAAATTATACTTGATTCATACGTGGAAGGAATTGAGCTCACTCCTGTGCTTAAAAGCTAAGGAGGGACAGCTCTACCTGGTGTTTTGCTCAGCTGTATCGCTTTGGAGGCAGATGACATTTAAGAACATATAGGTATTTTCTCATGAAAGAAATAACAAATGCAACTTAACTATAGGTCTAGCTCTATCCACACAGAAGAGATTATGTACCTTGAGGAGTCGAAAGGCGGTCATCCAGCACGTCCTGCTTTGCTCATCTTCAGCACACAACAACCTCAGTTCCTTAGTTTCATTTCTCACTCTGTTGGGCTACGAAGTGTTAGAGGGAAGTCAGCTACATTCAGTAGAAAACCAGCAACACTAAGTTTACTGCAGAGTAAAGGAAGGTACACTACTCGTCTAAGAACCGGCCAGAAAAAGCTCACACCACCCTGAATTAGAGCTCAGGAGAGGCTGAGCATGCTTTGAAAGAAATCACTTTCTCAGCTGGGTGCAGCAAGATAAATGTCAGTGCCTGCTTTGAAATACCCTGCAGTTCTGGCAGTTCACAGGAACAAGGTACTCAGGCCATGCTAGATCCAGAACGCAGGCGTTTGGCGTTTCTTCTTTAGAACTGTTGAGAAGTTTTATGAGCCCCCATTTTGAGATGAAGAACCAAAGTTTCCGTCTGCTTACATTGGTTCAGGATCTGTCCCGCAGCCGCCTTCTACTCTTTGATGCAAACCCATGTTGTCTAGCTCTGGAACGGCTGCTAGGAAGCAGACCACTTCACTGCTGTCAATCAAACCAGCTCATAGTCTTATTTTCTTCTCAGAAAATTACATGGAGCTTTGAAATACTTTCCAAACCTATCCATCAACACAAGTTTTTAAAATCCTCAAAGGCAACTGTTTATTCTTATTTCCATTTCCCGAGAAAATCTTCTTTAAATAAATGCAAACCTCTGGCCCACAATAATGGTACAAATACACCTGATCAGAGCTTGATCCTTTGTTGCTATATAGTTTTGGTGCTTGCTGTCCAGAGAAACTTCCCTATTCCATTAGAGCACTTGGAAAAAAAAATTCATCTGTGAGGTGAACCAAGGCCACCCTCACAGGCACACCATGCTTCAGCACTGAGCTGATGTGCACAGAAATTTCCCAAGTCAAAGAAGCATCAGATAAAGTGTTAAAAGTGTCACATAAAACGACGGCAAGATTCACAGGACTCGCCTGCCAAATGGAAGACGTTAAAGATCAAGTCCTCATGACAGAAACGCTTGCAGAGTTTTACATACAAATCCCATTTAGCTGGGGATTGGAGGGACTCTGAGCTACCAACACCATCTTGAACTTTGGAAGAACTTAGAAGAATTACCTTTATACAAAATCCATACTCTGCAGGTGCATTGTACAGCTTCTTGCCTGCTATCAACGAGAAGATATTGCTGTCTTCTAGGTCGGCCAGCAATTGCAAATGTCTTGGCTCCTGGGGAAAGAACGTGTGTTATCACAAGTAAGCGTAATGTTTTGGAAGATGTTGCCGCAAGCTTTGCGGTCTCTCCGGACCAGCCTCCAACAGAGGGCAGAGTACGAACGCTGTGCTCCTCTCTCAGGCAGCCTGAGGTGGGCACTGCACATCACCTTTTAAATATCAGCCTGCTAGCAGAAGGTGCTTCATACAAGAAGCTGGCAGAATAGTTATTCACACACATCCCATGAAAAATGGCACAGCCAATATATTACACCGCCCCTGAGAAATCTGAAAGTTAGGTAATATAAAATATTGTTTAAGGGATCACTTAAACCAAATGCATGAGCCATGTGGTTGGGAGAGAACGGTTCCTAATCTTGTTAGCACGAGTTCAGTGGTCACAACTACGTTGTCCGGCTAGTTAGGTTTTATTATATAACAATGCTATATAGCTGTTTTCATGCGTTGGGAGCCCAGGGCTTGATCATCATTTGACCATGGCTTGCTTATCCTTTTCCATGCGATAAAAAAAGGGAATATTGTGTTCACGTATTTAAAAACCAGCAAAACATACCCTCTGTGTAAGCAGAAAATGCTTTCAAATGCGAGTACTGTTCAACTTCTTTTTTAATCTTACCTTTGACGTTCCTTTTGTAGAACAATAAAGTCCTGATCTCCTCAAACACACATACAACTTCTTCCACGACTTCCTACCCAGCTCTTTCACATGCAAGAAACCTTGAATTTCAGGGCAGCTACTGGAGTTTAAAAAGTTCTGTTAGAGAGGAAAATGTAAATGAGGATTGCATCCTAAGGATGGATCATAAAATTGTCACTGTATTTGCAGAACAGAGAAGCAAATGGGAAACCCCTTTGCTGACTTGGGGCGGTTTCGCATTATGCCTAAACTGACCCGGCCGTTTGACCTGATTTACGACCAAAATGGATATTCCTGTTCCTCCCATTACATCTACCTAGCTAACTCCTCCTGCCACTGACATTTTCCTGTTCTCTGTGGCAGTCTCCAAAAGGCTACCCATTTCTCTGTATCTCCATTCTTCTTGCACTTGGCCTGAAGGGACACAAAGTAAGCTTATTAAGTCCTACAATAACACCTTGTCACAACAATTCTGGCAACTAGTCTAACCTGGAAACATCGGCCAAAATCTGCAACTTTATCCCGAAGTTTTAGAATGGGAACAGACTGTTTCAGGATTTCCCACATTAACGTCTTATATAGCACATGCACCTGTCCCAAGACAAGAAGTATGACAGACAACAGAAAATTTAACTCAAAATGAAACGTAGAGCAGTCAAAGAAGTGTCAGCAATTACACTAGTCTTCAAGATCCAGAAGTATTTAAGTTCTTGACATCATTAAAGGGACCATATATTGAATCATTTGATTTGCAATACATCAAAGGAAGAAAGTATTCACTATGGTTAGCAAATTGATCAATCGCTCCCTTATTACAACAGGCCAGATTCTTAGAAGACAGAGGGCTTGCTCAGTAAGTTAAATGCCAAACTAATAAATTCAATAGTAGGAAGAAAAATGCATAAACCTGGGCGGCCTAGATGCCTCTGCAATTCTTGAGAGTTTTGTTTTGGTGTTATTTGGCGGACAATGGCCACAGGAAACAAAACTAAAAACCAGTGTCCTGTGTCAGAATTCCTAGTTGCATTAAAATCTGGGGTTTTTTTTCCAGTCCTCCTCCCCGTCTCAGCTAACAGAATGGAAAAGAGCAGTCAATCTTCCTGCTGTTTGTACTATGAATCCACTTCTAAGCTGTGAAAGGGAATGACCAAAAGGAGAACATATTCTCTCTGTCCAGCTAAATAAACCAAAAGTAAACTGATGCAAGGCTTTTTTGTATATCTGAGCCAGACTGACACTAGGGAAAACATATCCTTCTGGTTTTAATGCTAAACGTCGTTCAGACTAAAAATACTAGCTCATAATGCAGTATACGATATCGTGAGACGATATTTAATGTTCTTCGCTGTAATGAAAAACTGCACACTTGGCTCAATGTTTGAGGTGGCCTCAGATGCAACACGCTTAATGACTACTAGACTGCAGGAAGTTTGCCTTCAACAAATTACAACTGTCGTCATAATTATGAAAAATGGTTGTGCGTTTTTTAAAAGGAAAGAGCTATTTAATATAAATGCTTTAAGGAAGACTGTTTTTTACATTTAAACAATGAACAAAAGAGAATGTACCCATCCTCTTTCCCCCACCCTCTCACGCTGTTAACCTCTGCGACTTAATGCTTCTGCAGGACTGTACCTAACTGAGCCTTCCCAGAAGCAAACTGTTGTATCTCACATGGCTCTAAGGTTTTCCTTTCCCTCCTGCTTGAATTACCATAGGTTTGAAACTTTTCCATCTTCAAGAACATCTTGCTCTTTAAGGGAGTCCCGCTGCTCATGTTAACAAGCAAAGTCAATTCTCTGCTTACACTACAGAAAAAAGTGTCCAAGGTGTGAACACCTCTGTTCCTACCAGTCTGCGGCAACGCCTGTTCACGCCAGTTTTGGTTCCCGATTGCAACCTCATTGCACGTGACTTTCATTTATAATTCCAGAAATTGGTTTGATTTTTGTTTCATTTCCCAGAAGAGAGTGGATGCTGACCTTTTAATTCTTCTCAGTGAACCTGGAGCCAGTATTTAATGGATTTTGAAGTGGTTACGGGACAAAATGAGTGCACTGATTCACAAGTCAGTAGCAACTTTTATTTAAGCAGAGAGTCAGTGCATAGTTGGGAACATGCGAAATGACAGAAATCAGGCTAAAATCAGTTATTTGTGTGTATAATTTCTTTGTGTATTTGTGCCTTCTGCTTTATAATTTACCTGCTATTCGTAGCACTGTCTTCCAGACATAACAGTCTTATATTCTTAATGTAATAGTCTTTCAATAAACTGTATTTTAATTTGGCCTCATGAGTTGCATGTTCCCTATTTGAGAAAACAACTAAAGTGAAAAAGACTTAGACTAGAGAGTTTAGATCAGAGTGCTTAAATTGAGAGGTTTAAGTGAATGAGTTACTGGTCAGAGAGGTAGCCCACCCTTCAGCACCATCCTCGGACGCGAACCAACTGTGCCACCACCACAGTTCCTTCACGAGCAAGCAAGAAACTGTACAGCGACATCAAACCGTCAGTATAAACTCAGTGCATGTGCCACTGTCACACAGATTACACAATTCTACCGATTCATATGAATAAGGTACACACCGCTATAATTTAACTTGGGGAGCTTTAAGTGGGATTACTTTGCAAATACTGCATACCATTTTCTGTAACTACTTACACTTACTTCTTAGGGAATTATTTTTCTATATGGAAGAGCAGCGAGTTGTCTGAACCATGGAGAAGTTGGTCCTTACTATTAATTCTCACCAGGCACAAACATGGGACGTAAAAAGCAAAAGCAAACCCTCTTACCTTCTAAACTCCATCTTCTAATAATGTACACATGCATTTTTACACTCTCTCCTATGCTAAGATGTGCAGTACAGAAAAGTACTTCTGTTTTGCTTTTTATAAGATGTATTTATTTTTCTAGAAATATATCTGCTGGGACGGTTTTAGGAACAACACTAAGTGGCCAAACCACATAGCCACAGAGTAAGTTGAATATTAATGGGAACAAATATGTATGAACATAGCTACGAATACTTTGTGTTTGTAACTTCCACCTCAACTTACACCACTGAGTAAGATCTTGGTCAGATATTTTCAACACTAGTACCATATCCTAACTCACTACACTGGTCTTTCTCCGACCAGCTATTTCCAGAATGTTGAGTTCTCCCTTCCTTCCTCTCAACCTCTCCCCTCCAGCTCCAAAACTTTCTTTGTCCATACGGGTAACTTACAGTACCTGCAAAAGTTGTGACTGTGGGATACTGCCATTTGTTTGCTGGCACCAGGCAACCATTTGCTCTGGAAAGAAATTCTAGACACAAAAAGAGAAGACAATTGGAAGTCACGTTATATATGAACACTTTTACATAGAGCAAGTGGAATTTTCTTCCAGGCATTAATTTTTTGAAACTATCACTCTTACATCAATTTGGAGATCCCCTGACACAGAAAGTAATACTATGGCTTTCAAGTGCAGTTCTTCCCTTCCTTCTGCTAACCAAACACCCATAGAGACAGAATGTGGATTTTTAAAATATCTGACATGCAGCATTTCATTCAGCATTTTCCGATCACTTCCTCTTCTACTGAGGGCTTTTGGGGATCTCTAACAGCCTCTGCTTTCTAGGTAAGGACAGGACGAATCATCCTGCAGGCTGCATATGCAGTGACTCCTTGCTTGTTGCATATTCTGCCACTACATTTCTGGGCTTCCCTCTCCATCCAGAAAGGCTGTTCAGCAAACAAACTCCCTGTAATTCCACTTGCCATGTGGAAGATGCAGAGCAGGAGGAACAACAAGTTTTCTCTACCCTCACAGGGGTAAACTGGATGCAAATGCATAAAAAGAAGTCTCAGGAGGGGATGCTGCAGCATCTCCAGTATGTACACCTTTACCTTTGATAGCACTCTCTTTCTATCCAAAATACAGTTCTTCAGTGCTGTATCTGCTTGACCCTAAAACCTGCTCAGTCCCTCAGAAGGCTCCAGATGAAGTGCAATTCGCAGACCTCAATTATGAGAAAGAGCTCATGTGTGACTGTTGATGCTTTCACTTGGTTGTTCAACAGCCAGATTATGCTCAGGGCTTGAAGCCCTTCAATCTGTCAAGAGAAAACGCCTTCACAAAATCTACCCGTGTGTTTATATTTCAGGGTAACGTAACAGAGCCCAGTGTTTTTTCTTGTAAGGATCAGTCAGCGTACATTCCACAAAATGAAATAATAAAAACTAAACAAGGACACGTGCAATCATTAGGCTCTGTGTTGCATGCCCCACTTCATGTGCTAGATTTGAATGATCTCAAAGCAGACATCTACGTCCTTTCCCCCATCCCACAAACGCAGAAGCAAATATTGTTTAACACACAACCAGGTGCTTCTACAGAGCTTTTCGATTTCAGGCACCTGGTACAGTATCTCATTCATACTGAATCTTTGCATGACAAAGGTCAGGCAGCTTTCTGACTGCTAAATAGATTACTTGACTTCAGATTTATTCTTCCAGTTCCCCTTTTCATTTGCCATGTTTTAAAATGCCTATGTAATTCAGTACACTGAATTTACTATACACAGCAATTACATTAAGTCATTCTTGAAGCTTTCAAACATTATTTGAAGCATGAAGACATGCAGAAATGCCCAAAATAAAACAACAACTGATTGTAACAAGATGAATCACAACAAAAACGTTTCCATTTTAGAATATTTGTTGCTCTTCAGGCAATATAAATTTCAGTCTTTAGGGTATCAAGAGAAGGGCTGAAGAGGAATCGCCCTTCTGCCAGGTAAGTTGCACAATGAATTATAAAAGCTAACATTTACCAGCCTCTCTCGAGTAGAAACAGTGCCATATGGCAACAGCTAATGCAACTTAGGATAGGGAGCCTTCGCATTCTTACACTAAAAGAATGATTTATTCTCTGATTGCAGGAGCTTGGGACTGAATGCCAAGCATTCTGGGTTTTACTCCCATGCTCTGTTATTAATTAAAGTATACCACACAAAACCAATGTGCAAGCTCCTACGATACAGAAATTTCTGTACGACACTCAGATGTTCACAGGTTATCAGATGGGAAGATCAACATAAGTGAAAAATTACAAACACTTCACGTACAGAAATGTTTCACACAGTAAGTCGAGGCACAGCCTCTGAAACAAGCTCTAGCAGATGACAAATGTATGTGCAAGAGCACGTGTGAGGATGCAGCGACTGTGCATTAGTGTCTATGAGGAAAGGAATGAATTTATCATCCGCAGTAAGTTCAGCAATGAGTTTTCATGTGACCTCATGTATCCTTTTTTCTTTTGGCAGCACAAATGCCCGACTGACCCAAAATCTGTTCTCACCTAAACCACCTCTGATTATCCTGCTTCAGCTATCTAGATGGATATCGATGTCAGCACCAGCTGACGTTGGTTGATGTCAGCAGCCCGTTCCGACTTAAATTGTTTAGATAAAATGTGAAAAGTCATCCCCAAATAAGCAGTTACACTGCAAACAGTTTAAAATTACAACATTCAAAGGATCTTACAAATCCAGGAAAAACTACAGCTATGACATACAATACCTTTCAAGCATGGATATACGTGAGAACACAGAGAGAGCAAGTTACTACGACTGGTAAAGAAAGCAGAGCACGCTAGTAATGCACCACCATAGGTGAGAGACTGTTCAACATCTATAACGATAAACTGGAAATTCCTTGTATGTAGTTAAGTGCTTTAGGGGTTACCCAGAGGGTTTTTTTTTAATTACTACTGTCAGAAATTACAAGGTTTGCATACTGCACGCTATGCGATCAATTTGCTTCAAATCAAGTAACTCTGAAGAAAATGAGTAAATTGCACTTCTGATTGTTTTTCTTAAACCAACAAAGATTTCCCTGTCTTGGTCACTCTCCAACATAACAATAGCCATTTTAAAACAAGTATATTTGGTAACTTGAAAACACTTGAGGTTTTTAGGCTGGGAGGAGAGTACAAGGAATTTAAACATTGGTTAAAATTTCTTCGGAAAGAATTCTGTTTGTTCGTTGCTTTTTTTTTATAGATGTTTAAGACATAACAGCGCCCAGCAACGTTACCACAATCCATCCCTCTCTCTGTGGTGTAAATAACTAAGTACTGAGACTCACCATGGGATTTTTGAAAAATTCGTATTTTGCGTAATTCTTCCTGAACAAAAATTTACTTTCACTTCCCATTGTGGACTCGACTTGAACTATGAGCTCATGATCTTCCAAGCACCTCTCTGTGGAAAAAGAGCATGATGTTAACACACAGCCAAACAGCAGAAGCAGTGAGACCAACTTCCAAAGAACAAGAGTAAAACAACCCACCGTAATTCTGTTATCTTTTAAGAAGTTAACAAAACATATTACAGCTTTCAATCCATACTGCCATGAGGCATTTAAAGGAACTAGGGCGTAAGTGTTACAAGGCTTAACGTTACATGGCAGTGCTCTTCAAAGATTTCCTACACCAGGGCTTCATAAGCACAGACTTTTGAGAAAGGAAAGAACATAAGACTTTTTGTGGGCAGTAGCTTAAATAATACACACGAAGCTTCTCTTTCGGTGCTGGCTATATGCTGCTGAACTCGCAAGGTGGACAGATTTAAGGGGAAAAAAGTTGCAGAAAGGCCACCGTTGGGTCTTGAACTGTCACAGAAATACAGTGTCCTATTCGATCACACTCTATAAACCCAGTTCATTTCAAGGTGAACTTCAGGCCTTTATTGTAGATGCTAGACAATGGGGTTTATTATGAAAGAGGTCACAGGATCTACTTTACAGGAATACTGACAGAGACAAATGTTTTGTACACATGACAGGGCAATTTTCTGCTCTAGATTTGGTTACAAGGTAACTCCCCATAACCACCACTTCTCTGGTCAAAAGAATGGCACATCAAAGCATGAACAGATAGCTTAACAAATCCAGTTCACTGAAAGCAGTAACTCGAAAGAAGGCAACGGGGTTAAGTGTGTGCTACTTAATGGACTCATTATCCTGGCAAATCTTCAAAAGTTTCCGAGAAAATATTTAGGTATTTTTCAAAAGTCTTAATAGTCAGTACTTTCATCCCTTATACAATAGGAAATAAAAAATGAGGTTAAGCAAAAAATAACTTTTGCAAAGCTCTATCCAAAATGTATGTGACTTGCTGGCCAAAGAAGTTTGGAGAGTCCCTTCCCCACTTCGTGTTCCTGCATCCTCGCATTGCCGTGGTTAGAAATGCCAGGCTGCGACCCAAGTCCTCTTGGAGTGTTTTCAGGATGGAAATCAAGCAGTCATTAGTATCTCAAAAAGTAGCAATCTCTTGAATGTCACTTGAATTATTCAACCTACTAGGTTGATGTAAGTTCTTTGACTGAAAATTTAACCTATCTCTGAGCATTCCCATTATCTTTTTAACCTGCATTTAGACTGTCAGTCATCACCAGCTCATTGATGACTTCAGCATTTACCGTGCATTTGCAATGTCTAGCCTTGCTACAGATTGAGTTCCAAGGGGTTGACACTGAAGATTGTTTCCATACTGGGCTGCTCTCAAATAAAGAGCTGCTGCTTAGCGCATTAGCCGTAACACCACTTTTAAGGGGTAGTTCTTCGACCAATGTACTCCACAATACTGCTGTTGGTAGCAGTTAAACAAGGACATTTTGCACCACCTCAGCATTCGCCACCTAAACCTCCACATTATCTAGGGGCTTCACAGGTGAAGTTTCGGGTATTGCTGCCGATCTACTGCTACTATCATGGTTTTAGGCAACCAGTTAAGTCAAATCTCCTCCACACCGTGATGAGGATAGTGGGCCTATGAGGGTGGAAAGCCTTTCTCGTTTTTAAATCATGCTTCCTCCAAAAAACATTTAACTATGTTGGTATAAACCTTCCATCAGAGTATGAACCCTGAAAGACCACGTGTCCTGCCTCTGCCTGCTTCTGTTATCACACAAAGTTGAGGTCTTTGCCTTCCTAACACACTGAAGATTGCTTGCCTAATGGGCAGGGACAGACCATGTCCCATTTCCTTCTGTCCTGAGGAAACGCAGTATAGATGAACCTTTGTCAATCTGTTCTGTATTTTGAACCTTAGTTTGTGTAAATATACCCGGTGACTGTTTCTTAGGTGCTTTAGCCAACTGACTTAGATGTACTTCTTTACTAAATCAAGACTCTTCTGAGATTCTGTGGTGACACTCCCACTGATTTAATGTTTACATTTTCATTTTGATGGTGAACGCGATCTGGAAGAAAAGGTGCAGCATTTCACAGCGCGTGCATGTTAAAGGGAAGCTAGTCCTGGTCAGTTTGCTACTACCTCATAGAAGTTGTACACTTGGGAATTCCTTGGTAATTTGCACTCAGTTAGTAAAAATGGGATGAACTGCCACTTGACGCTCCTCAGCAACTCAGCCTCAGCCCAGCTTTGAGCTTCCTGCTACAAAACTAGAAGCACAGATGTCAGCCTATTAAGTTCAATAGGTCTGTGTGTCTTCCAAGTGGCATGGCTGCTGAAATGACCAGAGATGTCTCCATCTGATAGGCTCAACTCAGTCTCCACTACACACTTCATAGAACAGAATAGACTTTTTCCTTTTCCCCCCAAAATTGCCTTGTGTTATTATCTAAACTTCTACAGAACTGTAGAAGTGATACAAGATGGGAAAAACAGCTGGATTCCATCATGAACAACTTGCAGGCATGGCCCAAATTTCCCAATTAGAGAATCACTACAAAAGACAGGTGGACTGAAGTGTGAAATAGCCCGCCCTTGTTTTCGTATTTTAGCAAGCGCTGGGTCTAACTGTGCCACTTTCAATTTGTTCAAGATTAAGGCAAATCACATTCAATGCACAAGTAAACAAGAAAATCTATGTACAAAACTGTGCAGCAATTCTTTCTTCTAACTCTACATATATTTCAGAGCCCTACTACTTTTCTTTCCTGCTTCAACTATATTAAATATGACGTCAGTTCTGGGGACGGAAAAATCAGGTTTGTACGTAGGGATTCTTTCAGTGTCCAGACACATACGATCATGACAGTCTGTCTTCATCATCATTATTGTTATTATTTCTGTTAATGTCCAATACAGATATCTCAGTCCCCATCCTAAACTGATGATTGTTAAGCATGGAGCAGCACATCGGGAGAATAACGCATTTTATGAGCAGGTTAGGTGTATTTCTAGTTGCAAATGAAATAATGGGACCGATGCAAGTTTCACAGACTGCTCAAATCTTGACCACAAGGTGTTTTAGATACTAGTGAGTGGCACAGTGCAGCGGGAACCATTTCCGCATGTCAGATCCAAGCAAGTGTGATGGTAAATTGTGACACCATCGCCTCCAGCGAGAACAGAAACACTTTGTGCAGTCCAATAGCTGTTTGAAGTTATTTGCAAGCGCACGTGTTATTTGGAGTACACTTGACTACGCGTACAAAGTAAGCAGTCGGATGAAGGTTCCTTAAAAACTGGGACCGAGAAAATCACCACAATGATAAATATGCAGCTGGCTTCAGAAATTTGCTCTTGCCCTCAGTCTGCCCAACAGTAAAAAGATGAAGTGGTTCTGCAAACTGAGCTCTTTCGGAAAGTAATATTCGGCAAGACCAGGTGAAAAAGAAAAAAGAGAGTGAACTTAATGAAGGAACTCGCCTCTTTTGGTGGGCTTCAAGATTACCACCTACAGCGTTAAGTCAGCAAGGATGTCGTGGGCAGGAAATAACGTCTTCTGGAAACACAGAACTCTCACTGCTCTTAAACCGTATTTCTTTCCACACTGCTAAGTATCTATTCAACACTGCTTCATACTCATACTAGCAATTTTTTTTCTAGAGGGAAAAATATGGAACATCAGACACCCAATAATAACTTCACCTAAGGTGCAGACAGATTACTACCTTGATCTGACAGTCTCTGAAACACAGAGAAGCTTTTAAGCTACTGAGAAGCCAGAAATAAGCAACTGTATAACAAAAAACTCAAACTGCAACCAAAACTGGTTGGACGCGTGAAAGGTGGTATTTGAAGTTTATTGAATAGGCCACAGCGCACTCTTTGGTCCCCAAATACAAGAAATTGGATGGTGGTGTCTCCCGTTAAATGAACTCTTTTATTCCCTTTTCTGTCCCCAGCCTTTCAAATAGGTGAAATCTGTATCACTACATCTTTTTTGATGCTTTAAATACTTTTTTTCTTTGTCTGTTCGCTTTACACCCTCAAAGGCTGCATCACTTTCCACACAGATCTACTGCGTGGCCTACAGAGGACCGCCCTGGAGCAGTCCCTGCGGAACAAAGTCTGGTGGCTGCGGAAGCCCCAACCTGCACACCCCAGTTTGTCTGGGACAGCCGGGCCCGCTTTGTGTGAAACAGAGGTCCAAGGCAGGCAGGTCCCCATGTATATAAATGCCGCCCGATAAGTATCTTGCTCTTTTCCCATCATTGTTAATTACCAAGTTATTTGTGTGTAAACAGAAGCTTTTGATTTCCTAATCAGCCTCCTGCCCGATTCATTCAGAGATGTCACACACCAGAGTTTGACAGCACAATTAGTCACCATGGAAGCTATTGTGATGTCACAAACACTGAATTGTGGCATCATTGAATGAATCTGGCAGGAGAAGGATGTTGGTTACAAAGGAGAAGGCTTCTGTTTACACAATACCTTGGTAATCAGCAATGATGGGAAAGAGAATATAGAAAAAAAGAGCCTGGTACTTTAATGAGCACTGATAAAACTGAAATTTGTAAAGGTTGTTAGAAGCGCGCATGTGGCATATTAAGCCACGGAGATAAAGATTCTGTAATTTATACCTCAATTCTTCACCTGGTACTGTGTCCTCAGAACTGAAAGTGTATCACAGACATATAAAAGCCAGTGTTTCATTTTAATTTTTTCACATATTTCTATATTAGGAGACATATCCAATCAAACCGTTAAACCATCAGGATATCCTATGTTTGGGTTGGCCTGGGTTTTTTTTTTTTTGAGCGCTGTTCTGTAGAGCAGGGAATTTATCTGTGTTTAACACTATCGGTTTAGGGCATTACCATCTCCAGCAAATTGTTTCCTTCTTTTATTTGTACGGGTTCTGAATTACATTTTTAGACATGAAAAACCTCTGTTGGCTACAGATAGCATTCACAATTCCAGTGCTGGTGATTGCAGCTTATGATTTGTCTTCCTCTGTTTTCTAGAAAAAATTCCCCTGAAGTGTATCGACTAATACTCCAAATGCTACACTTTCTACAGCGTTATTGTATGCTACGTAAAATTATAGATAGCGTATCTGAGCGATATGCGGTTGCAAGCTGAACAGCAGAACCCTGCAACTAATCAGTGCCACAAAATAACAGGAAAAGCAAGACTGAATAACATGAGATCCTTTCAGGTACTGTAATTAAACCAATTCACGGTGTTATTTAATTCCCCGCCGTTCTTCCTCTTGCTGCCTTCTTGAAACTGTAACCATGACACCTTAATTTCAATCAGGTGGAGGAGCTGCTGCCTGGAGAGCAGATGCCACTGCTGGTCCAGAATCGCCCGTGGATTTGCGGGTGGTGCCACCATTTTTTCCCTTGCCTGAAGTCAAGTTTAGTCAACCCCCTCCCCCACCTCAGCATGCCTAGCTTTCATAAGCATTACTGTAGGTATGCAAAGCTGAGTCTGTTCACCCAGGTCTCCCAGCTGGTGATGAGCTGAGCTGTTTCACAGGACCAGTACTCTAAGGATCAAGCTTCATTTGCCTAAGCTGTTTATTTGCAATAGCTTCAGACACAGCAAGGTAGCAACAGAACGCTAGCGTGAAGATTAGATAATTATTTTTCTTTTTTATTAAAAAAAAAAGAGAGAGAGGATGGGAAATAAGAGAAGGACTTAAAATGGCTTAAACGCTTAACACATCAAATTGTAATACACAAAAAGCACATACGTGACTTCGGCTAATTGTACAAATAAAAGCAGTGGAAAGAAAACGTTCCGGCTGGAAGCACATTAATACGAGTTACACATATTTTATGTTCCCAGGTAACCATGCCACCCCTTTGACCGTTCCCTACCTAATCCTAGGTGAGGGTGATGCTCCACTAGAGTCCAGCTGTTATCATCCACACAATGACTTTTGTAAACGAGCAGCTGACAGAGGTCCCTGGCTGTCATGTCTGCTAGAATCTCGACCACTTTGCTTGTTCCATCTTCACTAAAGACTTTTACATCCTGCAACATAAAGGGTACACTTACAGATCAACAGCTCTGAACATAGGCAAACCACACAGCTACCGAAGAAAAGCATCATCCTCTCGGCGTGACGGTTCCAAGCACCTTGGCAGCCAGGACAAATGACATGGATGATTCACTTCATAACACTTTCTCTTGCTGTCCCCTTGCCCTATTTCCCCTCCCCCCTCCCCAACACCTCCCTGCACTGAACAAAGATTCAGCAGGGTTAATACGACCACATACAGGGAAAAAGTGAGAGAGCAGGTTCTGTTCAAAGCTGTGTAAGGTAAGCAAATGTGAAACAGTGTCGAGAGAGTACTCTGGCAACAGTGGGCGAGGGAAATTACATCCAGTCACACACACACACACACAATTTTCTTTGCGATCCCGTCGGAGGCCTACGAACATTTACAGAGGAGCAGGCCAAGACCCTGAAGATTGAAAATGGCTCTCTTGTTCCCCACTAACTTTTGATTGTTTCGCCGGGGGAAGTCCCACTTGCAGTTTGCCGAGGGATCAATTAGCTAGCACGGTCCGCACATTTCTCTCACTGCCCCGAGTTCTCTTTTGATCCTAGCCTGAAAGTAGTTCGAAACCGAACGTACGTATACGCTGCGCATCCTAAACATCAACGGAGATGAGAGAACAAGTCAGGAACCTTCTCCCCACCTCCTGAATCATACAGATGCTTTCCTCTTTGCATTGTTCTGCTCAAGCGAGAGACACTTGCCGCAAAATTATTTCTCCGGGCGAAGGTGCATGTCCGAGATTTAAATCAACTCCGCGTTTTAAAACGCTCTGCATCCGAGCAAGAGAAGGCGAATCTAACAAAAACCTGGAGGGTAATTTGATACGGAAAATCTTACCTCAGCGGCACGTAAAAGGCAGCAGTCGGAAGAACAAGATGGCATTTTAAATAGAGATTGCCTCTTGAGAGAGAGTTTGTTCTGTGCCTCCGCCGACCCTCTGCAGCCTACAGCTGGGCGCCCGGGGTGCCGGCAGTGTCAGCGGACGGCAGTACCGTACCTGTCACGTAGCCCCTGCTATGGGGACTGTTTCTGGGGAGGGAAACAACTCTGCCAGAGCTCCACTCAAAGGGTTACACGCAATCTTTGCGGTAGTGAATCAAACCACACCGTGTAGACCAATCCTAGCCCTCCCTCCGACTGATGTAATCATTTCCCACACACTATCAGACTTCCAAATTATTCCCGCCTCCCCCCACCCCCCCAAAAAAAAAAAGAAATTACAAAGGAAATTTGTTGTTATGACCACCCACGGGCCTCTGAGCCCCCTCCGGCAGCCCCGAAGTTCAAAGGCGGGGGGAGCCCAAACCCCGGCGGCGGCAGCGCGCGTGCTGCCCGGGCGCCGGCGCCGCGCCTGCCCGCAGCCCGGCCCGGCAAGCGGCTGATGTCATCTGCCTGCAACTTCAGCACTTGAACTTCTCCTCCC
>VZSC01001609.1:245499-274561 GCA_013398225.1 Steatornis caripensis | reverse complement strand
GAGGGGGGCGGCGGCGGCGCGGCCGCCTCCCCCCGCTCCGTACGACTTCGAGCCCGGTGAGGGAGGAGTTAAAGCCTCCTGGAGCCCAAGTGACTCAAACGCGCGCGTTCAGGAAACGGCTTCGTCTGACGGCAGGGATGAGCCAGCTCTTTCAGAAGTAGGCTCTGGAGGGGGGCGGGGGGGACTGGGGAGAGGAATCCCGGTTGCTGTAGCTCCGGGGAAGGCACGCACGCTGCGCAGCGTTACAGCTGCGCTCCCGCTCCTGCCAACGCTTAACCGAGTCGGAGGCACCCTCACGCGCGCAGAGATTTCTTGGGCGGGACGCGTGCGCGCGCGCGCGCTGCCCCTCGGGCGAGCCCGTTTCCTGCGGTTGGCGCCCGGCTTTCGGCAAAGCGGAGCGCGAGCCCCGCGTGCGGAGACCCCCGCAGCGGTACCGGGCCGCCCCGGCGGAGGGGGGCGGGCGGGGGAGCGCCCAAGCACCCAGCAGAAAGCGCCGCGGGTTCGCGACGGGGCAGCGCAGCTCACCTCAGCTCAGCCCTCACGTTCCCTCCCTGGATGGGCAAGCACGCCGAAAAGCCGGTGTCCAGCCGGACAGAAAGTTGCTCTTTTAGTTGTTTTGGGTTTAGTGGGGAATGGGGAGGGACCAATACCTGCCCGATTTTTTTTTTCTTCTACTTTTTATCGCAATAGATTGGAAAGGAGTGATGCGACCGAAAAGGCGGCGGTGAAAGAATTCTTCTTTGGCTTGCTCTGTGCACGTTAACTCTGCTTTCTGTACTGAAACTAAACTATTTCAGATGGATTTCCTGCCTCGGGAACCAACCTGGTGACATCATTCATTCATTCATTAGTCACCGAGAAGCACAGCCCGGCGCTCTCCGCCTCAGCCTTCGCAGGGGAGTCTGCACCAGGCACACGCCAGCGGAATCGCCACTTTTCCAACACCTGAAGCACAAAACCTCCTCTTATTCTTCTCTGCGGTTTTGCTGGGAACAAGGCAGCAGTACAGGACAGGTTGCACCTGATCCTTGTCGCTGCTGCCAAGTCCCAGAAGAGAGGGAAAGCTGTCCTGCTGAGGGTGCCTCTCAAGTCCTTGCAGGTGCAAAAAAGAGAGCCATTAAGACAACCACCACCCTTTTCCCTGCTCCCAAGCACAGACAGACTTAATGCAGCACGGGCACCAGAAGAAAGCTGCAGCTGTCTTTTACGCTCACTCATGCCGCACTCCCTTGGTATGAAGTGAAGGGGTCACGGGTATGTCTCCCGCTCTCCCCACTCCTTGCCCAGAGCTTGAGCAGAGGCCAGCTACCCTGAGGTGCGACAGCATCTCCAAGCAGGTACAGCAGACGCAAGGGCTGCTGTTTTCGGCGTGCAACTCCGCTATAACGCCACGTTCTCTCCTCCCGCGAGTCAGGCTGTGCACACCACAGTGACTTTCGGGGCTATGTTACAAACGCGGGTACGTCCATTTGCAGGGTCAGTCAGCGGTGGGGGTTTTTAACAACGCCTGTAAAGCCCAGGGACTGAAGCGCAGTGGGCGGACGGTGTGAAAGCAGAAACGAGCAAGCTAACTTCACTGTCTATTAATAGTGCTGGGTTTGCTATCAAGGACAGCGCAAGGCCGTGTATCACCGCTGACATCATGGATATAAAAGACTGCATCAGGAGGGGATGTAATGGCCTGAGCTGAACCCTGCCCTAGAGGACGGGAGAGAGACAGAAGCGAGACAAAACCCCATGCCTCTGTGGAGGCAGGAGTGCAACCGTCCCTAAGAGGCTTATGCGAAAAGTAAGGGGATTTTATGCCCCCACACAATGCTGCAGAGCACGATGTAGAGTCACAAATACGAAACCAGCTTGACAACAAAACTTCAGCTCAAACTTTCTGGCAGTTTCCGTGACAAAACAGGTGGATAATGAATATTCCTGTATCACAGAGGTGACTTAATTTAAAGTCAATTGGTCAAATCCAATCCCCTCAAATTTCTTATCTTTTTTTCCTTCTTCTTTTTTTCACTTTAAGACGTTAAGGGCTCCCTATTCAAACTTCTTCCAGCAGAAACAGTTTCACTTGAAAAATTGATTTTGGGCTTATTATCTACAAAGGAAAATAAAGTAGAATTCATTCTGAATAAAATACTCCCATAATGAAAACACTTAGCCTGAAGAGAGGTTCAGAAAGTTAGTCTGACACTTTTGCCCTGCATCCCTCCGAGAAATGCAGTGAAATGCAACAGCAGACTGCCTGCAACAGTGATTTACAAAAGGCCCTAATTACGTCAGCAGCACAAGGCACCTTCTATTCAAAATTAAGGTTAAGAATGCTAAGCCAACCAGAGCACTATATTGGCTGAACATTCAGTGCTTTACAGTGCAAAGGAGCAGATAACAGACTGCACCATTGTTCCGGGAAGAATTCTTCCCCCAAGCTTTCCCCCTCACTCCCCCTTTTCCTTTTTTGAAAGACAGACTTAAAAATTAAAAATTTAAAAGAACATTAATATTCATCACTTCAGTGGTTTCATATAATGGGTCGCGTATCTTGAGTACCCTCATGGCTGTTTCATCTTTCAGCCACAGTTCCTCAACCTCACTGCAGTATTTTTTGTGCATCAAGTAATGCAAACATTATTAGGAATGAGGAAAAAAAAAAAAAAAAACCCAGTCATGTCACGGTCACATTATTTCTTCTCCACTTTCCTATTTGTGCTGGGTTTTTTTCCCTTTTTTTGCAAAAGAAAACCTACGACTATATAAAATTACCATTAAAAAATCACACTTCTAAATGGTGTTCAGCATCAAACTGATCCAAATTTGCATTCTACAATCTGAAATTAATCATGGTGTAATTTATATCAGTGCAAAACAACCTTTGTTATCCTGGATTATGACTCCAAACTAAGTATAAGGAGAGAGTACCAGTTATGAGAAGGCCCTCTGACTGAAATCTAGTAGATAAAAGGTTTCAGTACACTAGTTCTTCAAGAGTTTCCCTTTATAAGACATGAAGATCAGAAACATCATAGAAAGCCATTAAAATACACTGAAGAGTCATTACCAAGAGCTGCACAAACTGAAAATCAGTCCAGCAAGTTTTGACTTTCATCCCCTGATTTCGCTCATCGAGATTGTTCAGACATGAGAACCGTACCATCAGCGAGGTAAACAGAAAGAAAATTGAATTGAAATGCATGTACCTTGTGCAAGCAGAAGTAATGATTTATTGCAGAAGGCACCTATGTACCAGGCAGGTACTTACTGTTTTCCCTGGAACTCTGTCTTGATGAGATCATTTTTCTGAAAGCTTTCTACACTCAAAGCTCATGGGCTCACAAGAGCAGAGTCAGAGTCACTGGAGGAACGGGGAAGCTTTCAATTAGGATCAGCCAACTCAAAGCTGCTGAAAACTCGAGCTCTGCATGCAGGTTACCCTTGAANGGCAGGTACTTACTGTTTTCCCTGGAACTCTGTCTTGATGAGATCATTTTTCTGAAAGCTTTCTACACTCAAAGCTCATGGGCTCACAAGAGCAGAGTCAGAGTCACTGGAGGAACGGGGAAGCTTTCAATTAGGATCAGCCAACTCAAAGCTGCTGAAAACTCGAGCTCTGCATGCAGGTTACCCTTGAACTGCTATTTGCCTAGTTGAAGAGGTAACAAAAAAAGGTTTTGCTTCCTGAAGCTGCAAACCTTTGATAAAGAAAAGCCTTTAAGCATGCTCTGCGCGCACCCGACAGGCAAGCAACTCGGTCAACCACATCTACACACTGGAGCACCAGCCAGTCCCCCCCCTTACTTGCCCAGCAGCGTTAAGGCAGCTTTGTAAGACACAGGAATTTCAAGTGCTGCGATGGAATAAATATATAGGTCAACCCTATGGCTCTTTTTGCCTCCTCCATTGCACAGCTCTTGCAGGAAAAAAAGCACTTGTGACAAACAGCAGCAGCAACAGCAATACACTGCAGATAGCATCACTTGTATACAAGGCATCAGATAGTACTTCCTTATAAAAGAGAAACAACTGTGAGTTATTTGATCATTGCTTATTTTTTCTACGTATAAACATAAAACCCTAGGAAATGCTGAGGTTAAGGTTCTCATAGCAACATTAACTCCTCTGGCATATACTATATTTAGGTACACATTTAAAAGCCTACGAACAACAGAGGAGAACAACTGTTCTAAGATCAAGATCTTAGTCTTTGACTTTCATGTTCAGAACAGCAATCTTTAAAAAAAAAGTAATTCAGTTGGCCATGTTACAGAACCCTGATTCTGTCCCTCTTTGCTGGTCTATTGAATTTTAAACCCATTTCTGAGAGTCAGAGGAATAACTTGACTTGAAGGGGAGTCACAGCATCATCATACGTTCAGTGGTCACTGGTCATCAAACACCAATACTAAAGCCATGAACTCTGTGAGGGTCGTACCAGTGTGACAGGCTTTAGGAATCGCAGCGGTGTGGGCAGAGAAGGGCAGGGCACAATTAGAGCCGGATTCAAGTCAGCATCTATATTTGGCGGGTTAGTGCTTCGAACCCATCGTGTATGAACGCCCAGGCCCATGTTCACCCCAGGTAATTTTAGAGAGTTAAATTCCTTCTGAAACTAAGGGACAGAGATGGGGTAACTTAAGATCTAAAGCACATGACAAAGGCATTTGCGCCTCTCTGCTAGCTGCAGAGGGAATCTAGGCTCCTGACTCTGGACTTCAGCTGGGTGCCGTAAGCTATATTGGCTGAATTCAGGCCACAGTGACTAATCAAGCAAATATGTCTCTCTGTACTATTGGCATAATTACACACTGCAATTGTTGACATTTGAGCTTAAAAAAAATAAGCAAAGTGTGTGATGTTGCATATACACAAAGCACATTTAAAGGAACATGTACCACGACCCCATGCAGGGTACTATTAAAGTTTAAAACCCAAACATTGCAAGAACAAGCCAAAGCTTTTCCTCCTCTCATTCAAAACTACGTGTGAAAATGGCTGTATGTTATGGAGACACTGGATGAAGTACACACACATTATCTGTTTCTATCTTCTCAAAACTTAAAGTACTAATGCCCTCTGTATAGGCTTAGGTTCGTATAGCAACTGCATCGAAGCATCTTTAAAAATCCCAGCTGTTTACATACAAAGGTGTGAACTGTGCGATGTACTTTTAAGAAAAGACTGTACAGAGCATGTTGTCAAGACATAACCATTGTCTGCAAGAACAAAAGATTCATTCCAGCATGTGCTCACATACTTAAGAGTCTGAACGTTTGGAAACTAAGTTGCTACTCTATCGCTTCCATATTTTTCACAAATAAATAGCAGAAGGCAGTGTTAAGTGATACATACCTACATACAGACAACATACCAATTTTGTGACAGTATCCCCAAAGCTGTTTCATTCTTTCCCACTTTCGTTTAATGCTCACATGTACAGATAAATCATTTGACCCATTTGACATTTTCACGTCTTCCCACTCGATTCCTCATTTGCCTCTCATTTTTAGGTAAAAAAGGAGAAAGACTAATTTTCAATCCTTTTAAGAGTAACAATAGGCGTTTATGAATTTTGCCGAAGCTTCTGGGTATTTCCAGGGTGCTGGAAGAGAGAAGGCTTGGGAAGCAGTTTGGACAGGCTTTGACAGACTACCAGTCCACACCGGTGGGAAGGCAGCCCAGCAACAGCCAGCTCGCTCAGTCCCAAGTCTGGGGGTTCAGTCTCTTCCTGTGGTCACACCACTGACAGCTTACATTTTCTCCTTTGCCTGCATCCTCTCCCACCCAGCATTTCACATTGGTTTTGATCATAAGTCTGTAAATGAGCTCCCTTCTCTCCACACAGCTCCTCCCAACAGCAATTGCTTTTCGTGCAGAAATCCTTTCTAGTTTCGACATCTTTTATGTATGGAAAAAAAGATAGTTACAGGCACTGTTACACTCCTTTGATTATGTAATGAAAGACATTAAGTGACGTTACTGGCATTAACCTTTATCTTTCATATATTTTATTGTGCAATTTATCCCTAGATAGTTTGCAATCTTCCTCAGCTGTGCTTACAGAATGCAGTATTTATTGTCTGAATTTGCTCCAAGAAAAAGGTTTACTAGAAAAGTTCCTGCAAACACAATTTAAGTCAGTAACAACTCTAGAAAGGGTAATACAAAGAAAAACCATAATAATTTCTTGATTAAAATTCTGAAGTAACCAAGCTAGTTACTGAGTATTTTAAATTGTTTTGCCATTATAAATTACTCTGTAGAAAAGGAATTATTACCACATCTTCCTTGATGCACAGGCTTTCAACCACAAGAACCACACTAATTTGAAGCTTGGCAGACAACGCAACAAGGCTCCAGGGAGCAGCTTCCCACAGGATTTAGAAAAATGGTGCAGGTCCTAAAGACTTGGATGGCTCTCTCTTCCCAGTGGGACACTGTGACAGCTGCAGGTGAGGCACTTGCCGTGTGAGTGCCCAGGCCACCCTATGAGCCACAAAGCCATTTCAGCACAGGGTCCGGCAACGTACAGCTGGCTTCTCACTTTGATTTACTGTTGTCCAAGTACAACTTACACATGGGTAGTCCACAAAATTCTCCTTCCCTTGCCTGCTTTTCTGAGGGGGAAGGACCAGAGAGGTCTCGGAGCAGAAGACCGTAACACTGCTATATATCACTAGACTCGGCTCCAGACCGCCATTTGCATGCACCAGCCCAGCCACGTGTTATTAGGAAAGGGGTCAGAGACCATTTTCAAAGATGTTTTTGGAAACTGAGGATTAGTATCTGAAAATATGTGCATTTTTAATGAATGGGAAAACCTTTGGGGCACTGTCTCTCATCTGGTACAATGGGACCTTGGAATTTTGACTGTGGTTGATATAATAACAGAAATAGAATAAAACAACAGCCCAACAATCAGGGACGATGCCAAATAAGCTGCTCTTGGAATGTCCACACATGACAAAACAAACACGTTATTTTAAGAACCGGTAGTTATGAAATTTGTCTTGAACAACTACAATCCAATTTACCTAGTCTGGTAGCAAAGGAATCTAAGCAAGCATAAGGTGCAGAGTGGGACAGCAATGACAAACTTAGAATGCAATACAGAGGAAGACAAAGATAGACCCTCTTCCCAGTCCTGTTTCTTCCTCCATCCTCCAAAAAAAGTAATCACAAGGAGTGAAAAAGCCAAGGATTTAAGTACTTGTGAGTGTGTTCCCTGGTGCTTGGAAGTGTAGAGTTCCTCAAGTTTTCTCTGCAGCCCTGAAGGCTAAAATAAATTAAAAAAAATAATGAAACAAGTTCTTAGCTGAAGCCCCAGCTCCTAGATCTGATAAGCTTTGCCAGAATTGACAATAGCAGGATAAAAAGAGTTTTCAGCACAGATACAGAGGTGCGCTGGATTTTAACAAAAATCAATTATCTGTCTTTACAAGAGTCCCTTTATTCCCCTCCACATCGCAATGAACCAGCACTGTCACCCCAGACCAGGCAGTTACACCAAAGCTGCCAGGAGAAAGGGGGAAGCTGCAAACCAAAACAAAGAAGGAAACTTTTTAAGAAAACCTCTAAGAATTTAATATGCGTAGCTTGATCAGGTAAGAATCAAGTATGGTATATCACATGGAGAGACACAATACAGGGCTACAACCTACCAAAATGTGAAAATACGAAGACGAGAGTAACTCAGGGCAGTGGAAAAGGTAATGGAAGCTAACAGAAAAAAAGGCAAAACATGGAGAAAGACTCCTAATGAAGACTGGCTATAACCTCTGGGCACTCAAGGAATGGTGACCATTTAACAATGGGAACCTGCTGGTGTATAAATATGGGAAACTCTCAGCCTAACAGCCTCCGTGTGCTGAAAGTCCCAAAAGCTCCAGCACACCTTGGACATATAAATTCCCCACGCTCCGACAGCATCAGTCGCATCCCACAATAGGTTTTCCCAATAGGGCTGAGTTCATACTGCTCTGACAATAACAGAGGGGGTGCTTTATAACGAGTGGGTGACAGGCTTAACCACCGCAGTATGGCAAGGCATCCCTAATGCCCGGCCATCAGCTGCCTCCTCGCTGTACAGTATTCAGCAATATTGCTTAACTTCCCGTCTCCCAAGCTACCGGCTCTGGAAGCTGGCGATTTCAAGCAGCAAGTATCGGCTAATTGTTGCTGCCTGCAACGTTCAGGATGTTTTATGGGTCAGTTTGTCACACGCACACAATAAATGCTTTTACCAGAGCTGCTCGCATTGAAAGAGTATTTCGGCGCAACTGTGTAAGCATCGATTGTGTGCCAGAATTAACCCCCTGCAGATCTTAGCCCAGGAAAAGTTATGTCAGTGGGAGAAGAGGGCTCACGTTATCCTCTCCTCAATACCCGTCTAATTCTCGTTTTCAGCAATTGCTTTAACAGGAAACTGCTTCATAAAACTGCTCTGCTTTTTATTTTTTGGTAAATGTAGACATCAGAGGAAAACAATGGTTTTCCCCCAATTCAAGACTGAAATATCAAAAGTTTCTGGGGCTGGTGCAAAATCTAGGGTTATGTCACTCTGACTAGGCTAGATATTCTCTCTTAAATGCAGCTAGCCCCGTGCAAACTTCCATTCCTTCCAACCTGCTAAGAATTACTCATTTTCAGTAGGAAAAAAGTGAGAAAAATACTGGAGAAAACCCCCCATACAAGAGATTTATTGGCATACAGCATCTAACCACCCTGCCCTGAAACACCTAGCGTAGAGATCCAAGTTACCAAGAAATTTTTCACATCTCTCACTGCTTTGCTTCACCGCTGCACCCTCCCAGCCGTGCATGCTACAGCAGGACCAAGGCACCAGTTTTAGCTCCACAGCAAGCGCCTCTGACTTATCTACTCTTGAGTTCCCTCTCCAGAGCTTGCTCCAGACCCTTTTGCATAGGTCTTCCTCCTAGTAGGGGCACCACAAACAAAAAAACAAACACAAAAAACCCCACACAACCCAACCCTTTGCTTAGCTTACAGGGACAAATTCCCTGCTGCCATGGTTACCACTCCAACTTCTCTTGTGGAACTAGAAATAAAAAAAAAAAACCCACAACTTCCCTGAGAACAGACGGCTATATAACGTTAGCCCTCCCTCCCTCCCCTCACTCATCATTGTTAGCCACTAAATCAGCTACATCTGGCATATTTAATTTAGACTAAATAAAATGTCACTAATTAAAAAGACGCCGAACAAGCAATACATAACATTATAGAAACAGAGAGCTTAGTATCTGAACACAGCCTATTAGGAACCGAAAGGATTCAACTACTTTTTACCAAAAGCTGAGAAACAAAGGCAACTAAATGGTCCTCTATACGATCTCACAACAATGTCCTCTAGAAGCTCTCCCCTATCCTCTAGGTGGACCAAGGTTTCCAAGCACTAATTCCTGGAGCAGCAGCAGCTCAAATACAAAGCAGTTAGCTCATTACAGATGGCATTATTCATCTGGAAGTCTGCAGCCTTCATTCCAACTTTTTAAAAGAAGGTAACTTTGCTAAAGCTACAATGAATAAGATGTTCAGCAGAAATGCACACAAGTTGCTTTAAAGGACCTGTGGCCACGTCTCTGTCTCTGAACAGCAACAGCCTCTCCTCTCACGTTCTCCACGCTGCTTTCAGCAGCCTAATTTGAAATATCACACACCACTCCATCCTTCCTCTCTTGCAACTCCTCTCCTTGGTCCATCCCTGAAGACTACCATGTCAGCTCTCTACATTGCCCACTGCAGGTCTCACCACAGAGACCTGAGCACTGCTTTCTATTGCTGACCAACACAGCCATCTGCTCAAAAGCAGCTCCTCTTACCTTGACATCAATACACCCTCCCTCCGCAGTGATTCACATCGTACTCCTAGACCAGGCTTTCACCTTTGTGGCTACATCACTGTCAGTATTCCACTGACACTTATCGAACAGATTTCAGTGCAAAGCTTCACCGAATCATATAAACCTCATTTCACAGTCCTCAAATGTTTTCCATCATCTTTTCTGCCAACTGGTAATTTTTTATTCTAAAGCTGTACTATCCCTTATGATTAGTTGAATAAGCATTTGAGTGATTTCATTTTTAGTGCCTCCAAGGCTGAGGATTTCCCATGGGAACAGATCATCTTCTAAGTGCTCCGGTCTGTGTTCTCAGTATTTATAAATCAGACGCCTGGCTCCTCTCTATTTTTGCTGATGTATGCAGCAGAACAGATATTTAGGTATACTTTGATTGCCGTTGCTTAATTTCAGTACTATTGATGGTCCAGTAAGATTCAACACAGAAATCCCCCCATAAAGTAAATTTTAACAGAACTCTTACAAGATGTTCAAGTGGATTACTTTGATAATGCTGGCATGCACTAGGCAAGTAAAAAGATTACTCTTCTTTGAAACTCTAGTTATAAATGAATTAACAGTGAGCTTTATCCTCAAAATTCAAAACTTGAATATTAAAGACGTAACACACAGATGACAGATTTCAAAATCACCATGCTTTTAACCTTTTTTTTTTTTCATTATAAAAGTTTAAGAACAATCACAGGATCACAGAAGGGTAGAAGGTGGAAGGGCCCTCTGGAGGTCCACACGCATTGCTCAAGCAGGGCCACCCAGAGCCCGTTGCGTGGAACAACATCCAGACACCTTTGGAGTATCTCCAAGGATGGAGTTTTCGCAACCTCTCTGGGCAACCTGTACCAGTGCTCGGGCAACCTCACAGTTAAAAGAGTGTTTCCTGACGTTCAGAGGAAACCTCCTGTGTTTCAGTTTGTGCCCGTTGCCTCTGGTCCTGTCACTGGGCACCACTGAAAAAAGCCTGTCTCTGTCCCTTTTCAGCTACTTCTATATACATCCATCAGATGCCCCTGAGCTTTCTCTTTTCCAGGCTAAACAGTCCCAGCTCTCTCAGGCTTTCCTCACAGGAGAAATGCCCCAGTCCTTTCACCATCTCTGTGGCCCTTTGTTGAACTCTCTCCAGTATGCGCATGTCTCTCTTGTACTGGGGAGCCCAGAACTGGACCCAGAACTCCAGGTGTGGCCTCACCAGTGCTGAACAAAGGGGAAGGATCATCGCCCTTGACACACTGGCAATGCTTTTTGCCTCTGGCAGCCCAGGGTATCACCAGCCTTCTTTGTGGCAAGGGCATGTTGCTGGCTCATGTTCAACTTGGTGTCCACCAGGACCCCCAGGTCTTTTTCTGTGAAGCTGCTTTCCAGCTGGGTGGCCCCCAGCCTGTACTGGTGCCTGGGGTTGCTCCTCCCCAGGTGCAGGACTTTGCACTTCCCCTTGTTGAACTTCATGAGGTTTCTGGCCGCCCATTTCTCTAGCCTATAATTTCTTCTACAAATAGTGCAGAGTTACATAAATACCATGGCATTAACTAAAAGCATTAAAAAAATCTAGTGAAGTTTGATCACAGTTTAGGAACCCTAAATGGGTCTTTTCCTAGGATCTTTCATCAGTATTTTCCCAAGCCATGCCACAGTGGTTCAAAGCTCCCTTTAGGTATTTCAGAAACACTTAAAGTCTGTTTGTCAAAGCCTGATGGACTTAACTGTGTAAGTCTAAATATGAGGTAGTGTGCTGAAACCAATGTCACAATAAAAAAAAACGCTGCCTGATATAGAACTAGATAACATAATGCTAGAGATCTGATGCCAATGCTTGCATGAGAGAAAATGCTGCTTCTTCATTCAGCATCTGCTTCAGATTATTTTACATGGAAGTCACTGCTGCTCCAGAGCTGTCAAGGCACAGTCAGCTTCCAATTAAGCTATCTTATCTCTGAAGCTGACTGGAAGCAAAGCTTTCTCCTCCCTATAGGCAGCCCCCTAAAAGTAGGTAATCTGAGATAATTTCCAAATGTATTTATTCTGTGTTGTCCACCCAATTAAACATCTTCTGCAAATGCAATCAATGAGCCCTCTCTCTAATTGAAAAGTTTATGCAACAATTTTCATGAGGCTCCCATGAAACATTTAAAATAATTATCTGTATTATAAAGACATTTATATTCAAATAGCTCACATGCCTAGTTTCTTTGTTTAGCATAGGCAAATGAGTATGAAAGATGCCCAGAGGAAAAGACCAAATATTGGGCAAATCTTTTCTTTAAGAGAACAGACACTCCCTAGAATCCAGTTCTGCATGGTATTAAATGGGAAATCTTTTAACAGTGGCCTTACTGCTGTAGCTCATCATGGAAAAATTAACCATTTCCAAGACTCAGACAGGCAAAGGAGTTGACTCTGTATTTTTATGTATTATAGACAACACGTAACAGTCATTACCTTCAAGAGTGCTCCCTTCTTCCCCTTCCCCCTCTCCTTAAATTATTGGCAATAAGTTAAAGAAATCAACCATGCAAAGATACCAGTAACTTTATTTCCATCCTGGCACGAATGACAATTTTTTTAAAGGATTTTGATGGCTGTGTATTTACATCATGGATCTTCTTTAAGAATTATGCTGAGAAAAATCTAGGTCACTCAAACCTTCTTAAATTGAACCATAGCGAAACTGAGAGAGAATGTAAAGGCAGTGATGTCAGGTTTATTTTGCCTTTTCACAAGCTTTTTTTTTTTTTCCCCAGATTGACTGACAGAAGGTAAATCAACCTTTGTACATCTTTCTTATCCTGAAGTTTCTCTTTCCATGAGTGAGTTAATTCCATTCCCATCCAAACTAAAACTTTTTAGAAAACATTGTGCACTTGGCAAACAGACCCAGCTGCTATAAGAACAGCTTTAAGAAGGCTAGGCTTAAAGGGTAACAGTACAACTTAGATTAAGATATAACAGAAGATATGCAAACATCTCATTTTAGGATCCTGGGCGACATAGTAGTTTAATGGTCTCTTCTAGACAGAAATTTACTCTATAAATAAATACATATGAAAGTAAATAGTGTTTTTTCTCCCCCCTCGTCCCCCAAATACTAGCTTGCTTTTGGTATGAATCTGAATACCAAGATCTACTTCCTTTGGGCTATATGCTTATTGCAGTCTTGCATTTATGTAAATTAATAACATACATTCAAATTTCATTCTATAGATTTCAAATTACAGCACCTACTTCTTCCGTTCAATTACTGTGTAGAATTTCTTAGGTTAAATACACAGCTGTACATGCCAGAACTAATTTATTTTGAAGTGAAAGTGTCCATTATTGCATATTAAAACATATTGCCTTAATAATTATAACTTGCAATAGTGATTAATTATTATTAGCTATTAATAATTATTACTGCATTTTCTAACTCTGTGTCCAACATAAATCTTCTAACTCCAGCAAATGTCACTCTTCAGCACTCTTTATTCATTCACATAGAGCCAATTCTACACACAGGGAAAAAACTTTATTGCCTTTTCCAGCTTCAGAAGGTTGTGCCTTTGCATGGTGGTTTAACAGAACCACCATAATGTTTCTTATTGGAGAAAAATCTATCTTGCCTTTTGTACAATGTAGAAAAGTGTCACAACATTTGCTTCTTCCACCACTCCCCCATCTTGTTGCACAAGATTACACATGGCAAAAGTAAAAATTTTTGGCTAGCTGTAGGGTATTAACAAAAAATACTCTGCACTGAAACTATTTTCAGTTCAACTGTTGCTCATACACCCTTCAACATAACAGACACTGATCAGACCCGAAGTGTGACTTGTAATAAGTGGTTTTGTGGATTTGTTGCCAGAGTTCTGCAGGTTCTTCTTTCAGTGCACCCAGCTGTACAGAAAACAACCCAAGTTTGCTTGGCTCACATCAGCTGAGGCTTTGCCAACCTATACACTCCATAAATTTAACTTTTTAAAGCGTAATAAAATAGCTAGTGCATGAACTTACTCAAGCAATACTATGAAAACTGTGTTTAAAGAGTAAGTGAAAAGGCGCTTCCTGTTCTAGTTGTCCTATAACACATTTCTTTTCCACGGGCGGTGCCATGTTAAGCCCAACGGCTTACCCTTCTCTGTAAAGACCATTATTTTCCATGTGTACAGACTGGGTTAAATTACCAGGTAGCTTCATTCTGGGGTTTAACATGGAAACCACCCTGAGATGACAAATTCAGCTTTTTCAACTAAAACATCAGAGACATCCTAATGACTCCGATTGTTCATTATGAAGATAATTAATTTGGGGAAATTAACCATCCTTCCTTCTTCACAAACCAGCTTAGGTTTGTTGCATTTGCTTTTCTAGTCAAAACAGGAGCTGAGGACAGCTTTCCCTAGTACAAAATCAGCAGGTAAATCAGAGGACATTTACTTTCTGAAACGGTGGTCCAATTCCACAACCCTCTACCTTAGAAATTCCTGCTATTACTCTCCCCTATGGGCTTACTGGCTCTTGAAGAAGAGATATTCTGCTCCCCCTCCCCAGATTCCCATTTGCTCCTAAAAAAAAAAAAAAGAAAACAGAAAAAATCAGAAGAATTAGCATCACGATTTTGTATCAAGTACCAATGGCTGAAACTATCTGTCCATGAAAGTCTGTATTCCCTTCCCAAATCTTACATATGTTCATCTATTGAAAACGGCTACTTCGGATGTCTGAACACTGCACACTGAAGAGATGCGTGGAAGAGCACTGACTTTAATTTGCACAATAATAATGTGGTTAGAAAATGATTATTTTTCACAAGACCTTAACAGATGATGGAAAAAAATCAGCCTGCAGCTGCCAGCATCCCTCCACATAAACAAACTCTGCTGTTTCTTCCAGGAGGAGTAACTGATGAGGAGGTTGGCCATTCAGGCAAATTGTCAACAAAAATTTCCCACTTAAAAAACAAGGCCAGATTTGGTCCTAATAAAGCAGCTTGGTAACTTAGGGGAAGGAAAGCATCTTCTCTCCATTACAGATCACTACCTAGGTTTAAGGCTTGGTTTGCATTCCACCCAAACCACACAGAGGTGGTAGTCATTTCAGCTGTCACTAGCCGCCTCGGTCAAGGCACGTTTAGTCTTCACTAATCATTCAGGTTCCCACTGTGGTCAATGGAAACAGAAGAGGCACTTCAGTGCAATTTGTCGTCTTCTACAGTTTTGCTACCCTAAGATGGCATGAATATACTCAAAAGGTACTCCTCTATCTCACCACTGACTGCAAATACCCAGACAAGCAACCCAAACGAAAGATTTAATTTTTATATAATTGTAGCTCACAGAAATAATTCCCACCCAAAGCCTGTTTAAAGGTGATCGTATTTCTTGACACTGTGAAAAACTACAGTAAGTGTTTCCTAGTATTACATATAACGATAAAGACACCAGGGAACGCAAAAAACTTTTACCTAAGATTTGCTCTGTAGCGGTATTTGTTAGAAAGTTTTGTTTCAGTTTTACTACAGAATAAAATTACAGAAAACGGCCACAATTCTGTAAATAAATTTTTATCCCTGCACAGAGCAACGTAACTGGGTGGGGAGGAGCAGAGCACACACAAAGGTCCCTTAGTCAGACTTGAGGCTAATCAAGCAAAATGTGGAATGCAACACCTTCCCAAAATAGCGCTTGATGTAATTAAGCTGTTTTTAACATGAAGCCAGCAGCTACCTGAAGAGGTCTATGAGTAGAAGGACAGTAAAAGATTGGAACTGTCATGTCTACCTCAAATTAACCTGACAGCAGGGGTCTGATAACCTAAGGGTGATTAAATCCAGCTCTGTGTCAGAGCTTATGTGTGACTTTTACATCCGGTTTGAGCCAGCCGCTGATACAAACATCCACGATACCAAGTCAGAAAGAACAAGGTGAAGCTTATCTTCAGCAAGAAATCTCAGTATCCTCCTCCAAAGTTAAAAGCTTTTCATATCCACTTCTTGCAAGCTGAGATTTGAGAAAGGGCTGCCTACAGCTGGGAAAAACAACCATGCTGGATATGTTCTTTAGTCTACATGACACTTTCCAGTAGCTAAAATAACATGAAAAGCATGGCCATTCCTACTGTTGTCTGTTGTACGTAAAGACCTCCAAGTATGTCTTGCACTAATGCACATCTTTTGTAACTCAATATGCAATCAATGCAGGTACTTAATTCCAAATATCGGTAGTTCAGCTGCAGCACACAAACCTAACTTGCAACCATGTCATGCAAAGTCAAGTATGTCCCTCCCAAAATACTTTATTATAGTTGTAGTGATAAAGGGGAATCACTCATCATAAAGAAATACTCTTCAACAACCTTTCAAAACATCTGCAAAGCCACCGCAGGAAAACTGGCCTAGCAAAAGTTTTGCACCAACAGAAGTGGTTTTGTACACAAGTAATGGACAAAGTCCTTTCATATCAGGGTCAGAGTTCTGCATTGACACGCAAGTCTAAGCCCAGTAATCTGAGCTACTATTAACTCAGACTTTCTCTTCAAATACAGAATCATAGAACTGTTTTNCACCAACAGAAGTGGTTTTGTACACAAGTAATGGACAAAGTCCTTTCATATCAGGGTCAGAGTTCTGCATTGACACGCAAGTCTAAGCCCAGTAATCTGAGCTACTATTAACTCAGACTTTCTCTTCAAATATAGAATCATAGAACTGTTTTGGTTGGAAAAAGACCTTTAACATCATCAAGTCCAACCGATAACCTAGCACTACCAAGTACACCACTAAACCATATCCCTGAGCACCACATCTACACATCTTTTAAATACTTCCAGGGATGGTGACTCAGCCACTTCCCAGGGCAGCCTGTTTCAGTGCTTGACAACCCTTTTGGTAAAGAAATTTTCTCTAACATCCAATCTAAACCTCTCCTCGCCTCTTGAGGCTGTTTCCTCTCATCCCATCGCTTGTTACTTTGGAGAAGAGACCGATCCCCACGTGGCTACAGCTGCCTTTCGTGTAGTTGTAGAGAGCGATAAGGTTGCCCCGGAGCTTCCTTTTCTCCAGGCTAAATAACCTCAGTTCCCTCAGCTGTTCCTCAGAGGACTTGCACTCTAGATCCTTCACCAGCTTCATTGCCCTTCTTTGGACACACTCCAGCATGTCTCAGTGTCTTTCTTGTAGTGAGGGGCCCAAAACTGAACACCATATTCGAGGTGTGGCCTCACCAGTGTCAAGTACAGGGAGGTGACCACTTCCCTGGTCCTGCTGGCCACACTATTTCCAATACAAGCCAGGATGCCGTTTGGCCTTCTCGTCCACCTGGCCACACTGCTGGCTCATATTCAGCCAGCTGTCAACCAACATTCATGAGGATGCACTCGATCCCCTCATCCAGATCATTGATAAAGATATTATAGAGAACTGGCCCCAATACCAAGCCCTGGGGAAGACCACCTGCGACACAGCTACCAACTGGATTTAACTCCATTCACCACAACTCTTTGGGCCTGGCCATCCAGCCAGTTTCTAATATATTTCTAATGTACTTCTTGAATTCAGTGAGATCTTACTGGTTTGGAAATTCTAATTAAATATTGTCACACAATTTAAAAGAAAAAAAATAGTTTCTACTTCCCTGCATTTACAGATTTCAAAAGAGTAACGAAGCAGCCCACCAAGAAAAGCAACTAATTCCTCTATACTCCATCAGTCCTGGTACTCAGATATTGTCTCTAAGTTGCACCTCCAGATACTTTGCAGTTATATATTCAGAAAAGACATAATTGTAGTCAAAATGAGCTCAATTATGTAAAAAGCAGAGGTTGCTGCAAACTCATAAAGGAATGCAGTCACTGTGAATCTAGGCTTCTGGAATGCAGGCACTATAAACATTATTTTATATTATTTTTGCTGGAATTTTATTAGGGTCTCCTCTTCCTTAATGGCTGCTATTTGAATGTAGGGTGATGAGCACTTCCAAGACTCTGGCTTAGGGGAAAAACAAACCCTTCGCACATCATCCTCAACCATTTTGCATTTCACCACCACAGCTTTTACAGCTGCATGTTAGAGAAGGGTTGAGAGAGAGGCAAAGAGGAGGAACTGATGTATGTTTACAGTGCTGTAAAATTTATTTCACCATCTTTAGAACTGCTAGATTATTTATTTATTTAGGGGATAAAAGTAACATATAGAAAGCTTCCTAGAAAGTTCATTCAGTTCTTTCATTTTAATGGTTATATATCAACATAGCAGTCTTTCAACTTAGACCCGTTTGGACATCTGTTCGATGGATGAACTGCTAGAGACACTCAAAGCCAGCATCCGCTGCACAAGCAATTTCCCTACCCACTTAAAGGACTCCATCATGCCCTCACCCCGTCTCACTTCTTGCAGAATTTCCTGCTATAGTTTAAATCCTAAAGGTTTTTCCTAGACAAAAAGTGACTTCCGGAGATTGCCCAAGTGCTACTCCATGCACATAAGAGAGGGCAAGTGGAATTGAAACCTTACAGACACAGCAGCTAGTGCAACCTTGGGCAGAGCACTGTTAATTTCTCGTTAGCCAGATTGGCTTGAAGTTCCTCTGTATTGCTTGAAGTGTTGCAATTAAGTACTGCTCTAAGCTATGCTTAATTAGCTTGTAAGCAAATGCTCATTTGTAACTTGCGTGCAGTGTAACACAGAACTAAATGTTCACTGAGAGCAAAGGGAAATTACACTAGAAGGTACATTCACACAAATATAGCTGGCTGCCTCCTGATTTTCTGTTCTTATTAATATCCTAGAAAATATTAAGAAATGTGTCACATTGTACAAATGGTTAGAAATACACATTCTCTATCCCTGGAGCTGAATGCAGTACTCTCCTGCCTCCCCAGATGGTGAGCACTCTGTTCCCCTTGGAACAACAGCCTCTCTCTGCAGATGATAGAAAGATTTGGGACTTTGATTACCTTTTCATCTGTGCAGTCAAGACAAAAAATTTAACCCCACCCCAAAAAAGCAACCAAAAACCCCAACAGAGTAGGATGCAAATCACAACTGGTAAGTATGTTCAAAGATAAACTAAAAATATAACCAAAACATTCACCAAATAGCATTTAGAACATTGACTGGATCCACACTCTGGAGCAAACCCCAGGCTTGGTGTGTCTTGTGAAGCAGACAAAAGCAGAAGTTAATAGTAGGTTCTCAAATACATTTAGGACCTTTTAAATGCTACAAGTGGAATGACACTAGCTTCAAGCATAGCAAAGACGTTTTTCAGCTGGACATTATTTGAGTTTGCCTATCAGAGAACACTCATTTGACAAGGCTGTAACACAAGAGGCAAGGCTCAGCCTCACTTGGATGAGCTTTACAAAGCTTTACCAAGCTAGTTTGTTAAAGAAAAAAGTTCAAAGGTCAGCTGTGGAAAAAAGAATCCATAGAGCAAACCAGCATACAACGCAGAAAAATACTTCGAGAATATCAAATACAAGGTTTTATTTGCATGACTAGATGTTGTTATTCCTGTAACATTAGCTTTCAGTTCTTTGCCTAATGAAGAGGATGGTGATTTTCATATAATGTCTATTTCTTTTCAAGATGCTCCATTACATCCATTACAAGGTGTGTGACAGTATTGCAAGCAATCTTTTGATCTTCTATATATGTTTATGTATACATATACACACACCTATACTTAAAACACTGAAACACAACACTACTCTGGAGTTTGGGAGAACTCAATAAAGACCATTCATAAACTGAAGCACGACAGGTATCTTTCAATGCTGAAACTGTGTACCTGATGTTTATCAAAGACCCCGATTATAGCTTGTTCTACATAACTGAGAGCTTGGGGAATGGAAATCGCTGCAAACATCTGTAAAACCATTTATAAGGTCTGGAAATACTGTGGTCGGCTTGCTTTCGGTGGATTTTAGTAAGCAATAAGGAAAATAAGGGTGACCAACAACAGTATGATGAGCAAGTTACTTTAGAGTAATTAGTTACTCTTAAGAGTTTTCAGGCAAGGACAAGCTCAAAAATTGCTCACAGAAGCCCGAGGGCAAATTGTCCGTAAAATAAAATCCTGGTGTTTTACTGTCAGGACGATGTTGTTTAGCTTAGAATACTCTTTTCCATAATGTTGGGCACCTCGTTTGGTTTTTAGGGGTTTTTTAAGTGAAGTTTTCTCCTCAGAGATGGCTTGTTCCTATTCTTTTACGTATTCTGGCAAGGACAGTAGGGAAATATGATTTTTAAAGGTGAACCTAAATGGCAAGAGGAAGAACACATGCAAGGTCGCCACAAGGTGAGGCGGCCAACCTTCCCCGGTGGCTGCAGGGTACAGACGTTATTGCCAGCACTCAAAGCCACTTCCTCAGGCTCAGGCCCTCTGCAGCTGCTGAGCGCGCCTCAGGGAGCCTGATGCCTCCTGCACCAGCGTGGGCCATTTGGCAAGTGCGAGCGGGGACGATGTTCCTAGGTGTCCGGATGGGGCAGTGCATGCCGTTCACACGAGGCATGTATGGGGTAAAGCAGTGTCCACTGAGAACGAGTCTAGTCCGTATCTAAATATCTCCAAAAAAACAGAGCAGTTTCTCACTCTGGTCAGACGAGAGATCCAGGCAGATAAAAGGGGTGGCTGGAAAGATCTAGGTGCTTTGAAGTGGCACCTGTTTGGTGAGAAACGAAAGGAGCTTTTAAAGGTCTCTCCTGCTTTCACTCCTCTTCCCCCATGAAAACCTGCAATACGGTTTTTGCTTTGCTGTTAATGAAATTTCACTGATAATAAGTCTGCTGAGACAGTTGCTTTAACCACATTCCCTAGAAACATCCTGTGCTCAACATGGGATCTCACATCCAAACTCCCAGCTGATAGTCAATCCATTTTGCTTCTGAGTGCTATTCATTTGACCCTCAGCAACAGGAGAAAAACCAAACACTTATGGCATGAAGCATAACGAAGATATTTCCGACCCTGTTGCTTCCTGAAATACAGCAGGAGAAACTGGCTCCAGTAACCCTGGCAGCAGCAGGGTCCACCACCGGAGAGAACAAGCGATCCTAATGCCAATGGAGAAACACGACATGTAGCTTTTATAAATCAGTGATGGCTCGCCTTTTAACAAGTCCAGATTAAACTCGCTTTTACATAAGTTTTGTAAATGATGTTCAGACTGCAGCCTGGCTGAAGCGAAGATTGAAGGTACTTACATTAATTACACAAAATCACTTTTTAGAACAGTAATTCTGCACTCCTATTAGGGGAAAGAATAATACAATAAGAATTTGATAGCAGTAAGAAGACTATAAATCAAGAGAACAGAGAACTGAAACTCATCCCACAATGGTTTAATTAACTCAGCGGTATTCTTCTAATGCAAAAATGTTATTAAATTCCAACTAGCATCCCTTCTGTTTAGGAAATGGAACAAAACTGTATCTGCAAGCTCTGGAGCAATGCATAAACATCCCATCACCACGCCAACGAACTTGCAAGCTCATTCTTCCCCCGTGTGTCCACACACAAACACCACCTAAGTGAAGACAGACGTTTCAAACAGGTTTCCTCTTTAAACGTGGGCACAGTTCACTGTCCAGGTAACTACAGCAAGCCCAGAGAAGCCTTTTTCCTGCTGTGAACAAACAGCATTATTCCTAATACTTATGCAACCACTGCGGTGACGGTTTGGAACTAAACACTGGCTTTGCCTACCATCCCTAGGAGCAGATGCTTTGGAAAGGACCTCACAGTCAACTCAGTTGCTGATTGCTGGCAACAACGTGGTGCTGCACACAGCAGAGGCTCTAACCCATGAGCTGGTGCTTTCTTGCATCTTTCATGCTGTGTAGCAGAGGTCCAAAAGGGTCTCTATCCAAAACGCCTAAAGCTGACCTGAACTCCTATCTCAAGTCCAGACAGCACAGACAGCAGGCAGAGCTGAGACTCAGCAATAGCTATTCCCACTATGTTGAGTGACTCCTTAAAGGCTATCAGTATAAAGTTACAACATCTCTGATTCATCTCAACCATTCACTTACGATATAATTACAACCATTCAATATAGTTCTGGGTTGGTTTTTTTTTTTTTTTTAATTCCCTACTGCACTGATGTTTACACCCAAACCCACTCACTGCCTGCCTGCCTTGCTAGGCACAGAGAGAATTAGAATTTCTCTCATGTTAAGTTTTCCCATTTTTCCTTGCACTCTCAGCCTGATAGCTTCTCAATTCTGAAAATTCCTGATCAAAGCACAGGACGGCCAAGTTATAGTCTCACTGTGACATTAATAAAATGCAGCAAGAGGAATGTTGAGCAACAATAAACATGCAAGGGCACGTGTAACCAAGATGCACACACACAAAAATCTAGTGAGAATGCACTAATGCACAGCTACTGCAGCTTATACTACAGATTGTTCAGTATTTACACAAGGCAGTCCGAAAGGTTAATTGCAATGGTGTTACTACTGTAAAACAGCTTTTTAAGACAACTGCAAGCACTACTGTGTGGCTGAACTCCGGTGGGGCTGGCAGCACACATGCAGCAGGGCAGGTTTGGGTCAGGCCGGTCCCATCCCACGGAGCGTGCCAGACCACCCTCGGCCAGGCGATGCGTCCCTCGGTGTGCTGCCGCTGGTCCTGACCACGCAGCCCTCCTCCCAGCATGCTGCCGGAGCATCGCTTACGGGTAGGGAGCCAAAACGCTCCTGGGAGCAGGGCCAGGTTTGTGTCATTAAAAACAAAAAATCCCAACAAATAACATACTTTTGGGTTTGAGCGTGAGACGCCCTTAATATTTCCAGCAATTCATGTTGGGACTGTAACTACTGTTCTGGCACTTTCCAAACACAAGAACGAAGAGACTCATTTCTTTCTACCACCAAGCCTCTTGCTGGAACAGGCATGAGGAAGAAGAAACAGCAGCTTTGACTCCACGCCGATCCCGATCCCCGGCAGACAGCAGGGCTCCAGATGAAGAGCCTGCAGACCCACCGACCACCCAGCACTAACAGTGCTGAGAACTGCCTGTCTTCAGCTTAGTCCAGCAGACTCATTAAGTCTTCAGTTATTCATTACCCTCTTCTTCGGCAATGAGCATATGAGACTTTCAAAACCATGTGAGCTCACCCCCTCAATTTCTTCAGGAGTAATGGGACAATGCGTTCGCACGATACAAGGGACAAGATGACACGTAATGCAACGTCTTTCCTGCGCTGTCCATCAAATTGAACTCATTTAGTTTGGGAAAGTGCTATTTCTCCAAATGAATGAGGGGCACCCAGGGAAGTGCAAGGTCAGCCCCACAGCGGAGGCTTGATCTTCCCCAATTTTTCCCAAACACAATCATAACTTTCTTAAAAAAAAAACCAACCATCCAAGTTGAACATGCTACAGAGTGACCTATGTATATTTTTACTTATAGTATAATTTATTTATGTAGCTTAAGAGCCTTGCTTCAGAGAAAGATTTGAGGCAAACAACATGGCAGATACCCATAAAAACCCATATTTGATAGCTGGGCCAAAGGGAGCGCCTGGAACAGGACCTAAGGAATTGTCCAGATAAACCCAGCTACAGGATTTGGCCTGTTTAGGGAAAGTTAAGTCCTGTTGATTCAACCTGATGCCAGTATTTATTTTCAAGATGTGTTGTTGCTAAAGGTTATTCAACCACAGGATTAAGCACAAAATTTGCTGTCACACGTGCAAAATCTAACTTAGTACATAAAGTTCTCATTATACAGAAGTTTTTCTTTTTATACAGCTTCGCTTTTGGAAATTAACATCCTTGTCTTCAAAAGAGCCAATATAAAAGTTTTACCGGAAGAAAAATAAAAAAAGTGCATCATGGCATGTAATTAAAACAATTAAAACTAAGAAATCTGTTTATGGGAGTTCTGTTGAAGGATAACTAAATCTGGAAAAAAGAATGGCATTAATTCATACCCATTTGCGAATTTAATTTGCTAGAAAAGAGTAAATAATTTTGGTACGTCAAACTGCTATTTGGAAGTTTGCCTGGGCTGTATGGGGGGGGGGGGGATGTGAGAAATTTGCCCTATTTTTACAGTTGAAAGCTTCATTGACTCACACAAGATACTTTAGCCTAATATCCTGTGGCATTCCAGTGACCTACATGTAATTATTGCATGCTTTTTCCAAAATATTTGTACACAACCAGAAATTATAACCTAAGTTACCAACCAGTTCTTAGTTTATACCAGCAACACAAAGATGGACTTCAATTAGTGGTAACCTAGCTGTCTGATGTTTGTAGCAATCTTTTGGACAAATGTTTGTCTTGGTTTGGTGTAATCTGCTGGTTTCCATTTTTCTTAGACAAACATATTTATCCTGTTAAGTAAATGACATTTTAAAAACTTTCAGCTGCCCCTTCTCCCAGCCCTCAATCACTGTCCCCCTTAGACGTGGGGCGATCTCGTGTTTGTAGGTGTGCATGCGTTTTACGAACAAAGATATGGGGAAAAGGGAGAGGAAAAAAATACCAAATAGTCTTGCAATGCCCCACGGTGTCTCTCAGAAAACGTCCTTCCTGCTCCTGCCTTTACCTGCCCTTTGCAGCGTGGAAAGTGGGAGCGCTTACATGCTCGCAGAGGTCTGCTGCTGAAGTTTCTCCCGGCTCGCGGTCAGGCTCCGGGTGGTACTTAAAGAGGACAGAGAGGCACTTGATGAAGGAGGAAACGCTTGGGCATGCACTGATCGGTTATCTTCTTTCCCATCAGCCTCCTCCTGCCCACGCTCGTGGACAACGCAGCTCTCGGCTCATAAAGTTAAGACCTTTTTGGCAGCTACCGATTGAAGGGTCATACTTTCTCCAAACAAGAGACGTCTGAGGTGTCCTGGTCACTGCACCAGCAGCTGAAGTAGTGAGTGGCACAGCTAGGTGGTACTTTTCATGCAGGTACTCACCAGCTGGTCGACCACACTACTAAAACTTCAGTGGTGCCAACTTCTACAAAACCATGTGCTGTTCACTACCAACAGGTCAACATCTAGCACGAAGCCATAAAACTCAGCTCAACATGGGATGTTTACACCTGCAGAACTGTAACAAAGGATCACAGTGCTCAGCTCCCAAGGAGCATATATCTGTTTGGTTACAAGTAATTTTTAAAACCCTACTGCTAGATGTGTTTGGTCACACAACCATACATCCCAAACCCTGCCACTGCAAAGGTTGCTCAGTGCAGGACAGCCCTCAAAACATAACCTAAAGTTTCACAGTAATTTATCTTCTAAGTCTTTTACTACTGAATTATGTGTCAGTTACTTAAACTGTCTACGTGCTTTAAAAAACCCTCATACTACAACATCTTTTAACTTACACTTTTTTTCTAAACCAGAGAAGATTATCCAGAGTCAAATACAAAACCAAAATCTGCCATGATTTCAATAAGCCTAACATTCCAGTTTTACCTCCCAGATTGATATATTGATGCTCCCATTAAATGGCTATCCAATTTGCCTACACATGTTTTTAGTTTTGTGCTAGTACAGAAGACTCCTTATTTCTCACTGTTCTCTGTCTTCTGGGGAGCAGTTGCGGTACGCTCCTGCAGCCATCAGCTTTATAAGCAGTATTCAGTGCATGACTGGCAGCAGAGCCAGAGGTGGCATACCGCTTCCTGCTGTGGTGAAATCAGTACCATTACCCAACAGACCTCAGAAAATATCCAAAAAAAGAAGAAATTATTCCCGATACGTGCAATTTTTGGGTAAGATAAAGAAAATGCTCTATCATCATTAGGGGAAAAAAAATCTACCACAAAAAAGAAAGAAAGGTTTATTACAACTATTTTACGTTGCTTTACAGCTTTTACCCTTTCTTTGCTGAGCCAAGAAAGACCATGAAACAAATGCAGAGCAGTGCATAAGCAAAGATGCGAACCGCTTGTTAAAAAAAAGCAGTGGCAACTGGATGAAAAAAGTAAGGAAAAGGATCAGAACCATCGTAACAAGAAATGTATGTCTCAAGCTCCAGCTATGAAAATAGAATTTTGCATATGAGAAAGGATGTCATCCATTTTTTCAGCTGCAAATACAATTCAAGCTTTATGACCTGAAAGCTCCTGTACTCACTCTTTCACTCACACATGCATCCTTTTCCTATAGGGAACAATAAGGGAAACAGTTTTAATTTAGTAAGACTTGAACAGAGCTGGCATTTCTTTAAGCCCAAGGCTTGGCAAAATGACATGAAACTCTTCTGTGTTCAACACAACCAGATCTTTAAATTCCTCTTGCATAACCACTACTAGGTTTTATCACTGAAGAGTTGCATTTTAAAATTATTCAAAATTAAGACTGAGTCGTTCCATGAGGAACAATATTAAGGACGTTTCGTTTCTTATGAAGTCATATCAGACATCCCAGCTTCCCACTGACGCCCCCGCACTGTTTCACGTGATCAGAAACAAAATATCCGCTCCTTTCTGAAATCCCCTAAGCCTGGGTCCCTCTCAAGTCCCCTAGATACGAGTTGACCAAAGGCAACACTTCCTTCATGCCACATGTGTGCTGTGATGCCCTGAGCGATCAGAGCTGCAGCACTGATGGCTGGAACTGCTGTTTGCCTATTTACCCGCAAATGCTTGAGAGGCACGAAAGGAATTATTTTTCACTAACACCTCTCACATCCCATATAATCAGAATGGCTCATTCCAATCTCCAATTTTAATTCTTGTTTATAAACTGCAAGCAGAGAACCCGAAATTAAGCATCATTATGTTTAATCTTGGTTTGTGTTTAACGTTGCATTTATATTTTTCTTAAAACACAGCTCATTTTCACTACCGGCCAGCCATTAAAATATGCTGTTGCAGTCCTTTAAGTAAATACATCACTTATTTTGTTGGCCAGCAGTTTATATTGTATCTATGGACATGTATCTGAGCAAGAGCGTGTCCTAAAATAATTTACTCCAATTCCTAAACTTCACTTTTTTTTAATGAGATGAACTTGGAAAGACGTATAACATTTTTGAAGTTACTCATTTTTTATTCATTATGTTTAGCAGACTCCACTGAAGCGAACTAGAACTGGATTAAGCGCAACTAACATACTATGAGAAGGTTGAATAAAAAATTTTTTCCTTCCTGAAGAAACTGCACTTACTGGTTTTTTTTGTTACTTTTGTCCATCCATATTTTAAAACTAGAGGGTTTTTCAGTTCTGTTCCTCTAGTCCTTCATTAAAGAGAGGAAAAGAATTCATTAGAGCAGAAAAAAAATGTTTTCCTATCCTTCCCTCACCCTGAGCCAGTGTTTCTCATCTGCCCCCAATCAGCTGATTTTACCATTACAATGGCTTTTCTTTGATTCAAAACTTCAGTAAGAAGAATATCTAATCTATGCAATATAAATATTCATTTCATTTTAGGCCTTGAAAAGACATGTAATAATTTTCTATTTAAAAATTAGGTTGATTAATTTTTAAAAGAAAAATTTAAAGTAAAATTTAGGAAAAAAAATTATTTTTATTCTGGTTCTAGAGCCATCTTCTTAGGTATGTTAAAGGACTGTTTACTTTTATATTTATGTGCTGTTAAACCACCAGTTTCTAAATTTCATCAAAAACTGATGCACAGATCATATAGGATTCTTAATGCTTTACAGAGTGATCTCCAGGCTGGCTTGCTGAATATTAGTAAAACATAAAGCTGAAAGGCAAAGAATCCCTGAAATTGGGGAGTATTTGAGAAGGTAAACGCAGGTTCATCAGCAATTTCAGTCTGCCTCAGAAAGGCAGTTACGATGCTGTTCTGCTGGCAAGTGCCAGTGGGCAGAACAGAATTGCCCCTTGTTTTGTCTCTCCAGAGTCAGATTAGCACTGCTTGGCAAAACAGCCTCTCTGCTTAGCCAGTACTCAGGCCTCTGTTGAGGTCCTGCTGCATTCCCAACTCGATGACTCAATTTTTTCCTAGGGCATTATTTGATTATCTGTCTTACTTGTACATATAAGAAATACAATAAAGACAATGAGGATGCACTGTGCTTTTCAAGAAAGCAGACAGCTGTTTATGGTGATGAAAAGCAATACAGAGAGTGTACTTAAGGGTCTACTGCTTGCAGCTGAACTGTCCACGCAAACCCTTTTATCAGAGTAGATGTAGGAGCTACTTACAAACTAACTGAGCAGTGACACAGAACATCATTGTGGTTTTGGGTACTCAAGCACACAACTGTTCTAAGCCAATAGTCAGTGAAAGCAACCCATTTATTTATTCCCATGCAAGTCAGCACAGTTTACAAAATAAAGGTTTTTGAGCCCAGCTAAACATGCTCAAGGACTGACATAAAACAATACAGTTGTTTCTCAGAGAGTGGAGTGGGACAGAGAAGAAAAGCTGTTTGCAGTGTCACTGAGGTTATCACTCTGAACCATGTGAGAGCTCAGTCTGTGCTATCTTCACTGCCAACAACCCTGAGAGCCACGCAACCAGCCTTCCGTGGGACAGTTGTCCTCTTAAGTCCCATTACAAGCAGCTGTGCCTAGTTACATGCTCTATGAACGTTATTTTGCCTTTTGAGCAGCTTAATGAAAAACAGCAAAATAAAGCAGCATTATGTCCTTAAAGAAAACAGACAGCTGTTCAGTGTCTTTGTGGCACCTAGAACATGCAGTGTAACATGCACAGATCCTCCTCCAACTCCAAGCTAATTAACTTGACTTCTGAATGACTAAGTCATTACCTCGGATAATAAAATCTAATAGATATTAGGCATTACCTCTTCATTCACAACATGCACATATCTGAAAGAGACTTGCTTCATTTTCACACTTCATTCTTACAAACCTTTTAAAAAAGGTCTGAAGCATGTTTGAAGACACTCACCCGGCCAGTGCTGCCCTACTCACAGACAAAGCCTACAAGTGTTTCTACTTATCTTGAAACTTTCTTTCCGCCTTCGAAATCAAATAGTCCACTTCTGGTTTGAACACGAATGGATGACCCAAAGCTTCATCCCATACTCACGTGCTTACTAGCAGGTTGACTCTGAGGTAAAGATCCAGGGGCCAGCACTGGAGAGCTTGCGGGGCTACAAAGTTCTGGGAAGGGATTTGGGATGGCCGGCAAAGATGATGTTCTAAATTGCTGTTCTTCTTCTTGAAGACGCCTATAAATACAGAAGCACGAAGCACTAAGCATTAAGAGGAGCAAACCAGCATTGCTAGAGCCAGATCTCCGCACCCCCACCCCCCC
>VZSC01001609.1:219386-239077 GCA_013398225.1 Steatornis caripensis | reverse complement strand
GCCACTGCTGAATCCTGGGGGGGAAGCCAACAAACTGGTTTTGAGGAGGCTTGCTAGGTACAAGGAAAATTTGTGAATCGTTGGGCTTTGAGCCACTATGGCATCGTGCTGGTCCTCTAAGGGTGGGCGCACAAATTTTGTGACCAACCTGGAAGGATTGCCATTTTATGTTACAGCAGGCAGAGTTGCAGGTAGCTGAGGAGTCTCCAGCTATCTTGCAGGCATATGCTTCCAGGGATGCTAAAGGCTATTTTCCTTCATCTGCATTGAAGTCTGCCATAAGATCAAGGAGTATGACAGTGGATATTGAAGGTCTGTTTTTTTCTCTCTCAATTGAGCTGCATACAGGCTAGCTTATCAGTTCCATGAACTAAAATACATGCAGCCTTCTGCTTTTAGAAGTAATTTTTAAAGGAAAACACTGGCAAAACCTAGCTCTGACTACTTCTGGTGGCAGACGGGGTACTAGCAGTTTTGCAGACTTCTTATACCACAAGAAAATACTTGGTATGTCTGCGAGCAATATTCTTTCCCAAACTAGAACCAAAGTGCACACACTGGCAGCTGTCAGAATTCATTTTGCCTCTTTGCCCACAATTTGTTAAACTTTGGCTTTGTTCAAAAACCAGCTCCACTGGATGCTGCAAGTAATATTTTTGGTAAAGTAAATCATGATTTCAATTACAAGAAAAAATTTAAAAGTTCAAGGAAAGAAGAAAACTTTGTTACGAAACCTCTACTGAGCTATTGAGGTAAGCGATCATGTTCCTTAAAAACACCACCACTCTGAATACTATTTGAATGTATTTGAGCATACCGTAGGAGGGATGATAACCCCTAAATCAGGCCTGAGCAAACTTTAATCTGTGCTTAACCATGTCTCACCTGGCCTTCTGTTTCGAGCCCTCTTCTATCCCCCAGATCCTAATTTATTTACTTATTTTGGTTATTGTTGGCCTTGACGCGTCAAGCTCAGCTAACAGGACTAAGCAGGATCCCGCTTATTCTGAAGCTGAAATGAGCCCTGCTCAGCTTCATCTGTTCCAGCCTCTCAAAGAAAGCAGGTATTTTCATGCCTGTCAAGCAGCTCACTGCGCTGCAGAAATTCTGTTTACTGAAAAAAAGCAGAACATGGAAAGGATCCCGGCTTTGGACTACAGACCAGGTTGCATTTCATGTCTCTAAATGGCAGCCCAGCAAACACCCTTCCCTTTTACATATGGCCTGCAGTTCATAGGGATATTATGAATAACATCCCAGGACTTAAGTAAGCTGTGATTTAAGAGGCTTTTAAAAACTGTACACATACATACATAAATAATTTCCTGCCTGTTTGCTCATTTCAGAACTTAATTCTCCAGCATTATCCCTCATACCAGTTCACAGAGGAGACTGATGCAAGTGCTACTAGGAATTCAGTAGATTGATAAAAATGCTGTACCACTTTTCTGCCTCCATGGAAGTAAGTCTGATACTGTATGAAGCCTAGCAGTGTGTATATAAACAAGTGTTTGATATTACAGTAAGGCAGCTGTTGACTGATCACCTATTCCTATTTGACAGCCTAACTCCATCGATCAGTTCCCCAAAATGAGTTTCAGTGCAGCATGTTCAAGATCCTGCTTGACAAAGCAAGGAAGCTAAGATACAACTAATGTAAGATTTCACTCAGGTTTAGCTCAGCAGAGGATGACACCAAAGTGGTTAGCAGGCCATCCCCGCACACACTAACTAACTCTCAAGGAGACACATGGAAACAGCGAAAGAAAAGGAATGTAGAATTGCATATACCTAGCATCCCACACTGAAAATCCAGTGAAACACTATGTAAACTATAGGTAATACAGGGAAAATATATTTACATTGAAATGAACAGAAGGACTTAACCAGAATTTAAAGGGAAGAACAAGACATTCAAAATACTATGGTATCCACCTCAACATCCTGTTTATAATCTCCTAAAACCACATATAAGTTATTCTGATTCATACTGGTAATACAAGTATGTTTTGCAAGGTTTTCGATATTGTGGAAATCTCATGTTTTCTGATCAGAAATAGCCACCCAGGTACAGATTACCACAGTGAGACGTGCATACAAACTCCATGTGCAAAGGATCCCCCTTAAAAACCTCCAGGATTAAGCATATCCCTCCAGTGCCACATCCAGATGCTCTTTTGATGGAATTTTTCAGAAATTCCAACCACTAAAACCTGTTAAAAATACACCATTGCTGACAACACACAGTTGTAACAATGCACAAGAAAGTCCACTCTAGGTAACACTCACACTCCTCTGCTCCCTCCTCCCTCTGAACTTGTAACTACATTCGCTATGTTTACACAAAGGTCTCGCCTCCCTCCGTAAGCTGTTTCAGCTTCCACTAACGCCACAAGCACCAGTTGCCTATTTGGACTTGCTTTTCTTGTACACCGAAAGAGTTACCTACAGCCCCGCTATGGCTGCACACGTTTAGGACTTGGTAGCTACTAGCCTCTGAGATACACATGGGACAGAAGGTGGATGATACCAAGAAGATTTCTTACAGTGTCCTTTAAAATCCTCCCAGTGACCTCTACAGTGATGGTGCAGCTGAATGACACCCTCCAGGTCCCAATACCAATTCTATGCAATCTCTCCCCTCCCACTTTATTAAAAACTACATACTGACAGTAGTTTTGCGCAAGAACCAAACGGGTAATGTGAAAAACATCTGCAAACTCTATGCTTTCACACTCTTCTCCAGGTCCACTCCTGGACTTCATTCTAAAAATATCAAGATTGCCTTGGTTGAACATCAGAAGGCTGGAGGGGTTTTGTTACTTTACAGTGAAGGCAGAAGACAGAAACCCAACTTTGTCTCCTACAGACATCACCAACACCAGAGTGTTTACAGTCTGAATTAAAATTGCCAAGCCTAAACCTCAAACCTCCAGAACTTCATGCACCCCAGGAATCCCCTTACAGGGCTCTGCACTAAAGAGTCCTTTCCTTTACCTTCTAACGTTCATCAGCTTAAGCGAAATCCTCTACCTTGTACTGTAACTATGTTGCTGGCCCACACACCATCACATTAGTGCATGTGCAGGTTCCAAAATGCTAAATGGACTATGTCGTGGAAAGAAGGACAAGAAGAAAATATGCTGGTTGGTAAAAGAGCATGAAATTGAGATAGGCATCTATGCTCTTTAAGCACACTGAAATGACACACATAGAAGTCAACAGGCAACCTGTAACTGTTCCAGTATTCTCCCTGTAATTTTTAAATCCCACACACATCTATTCCCATTGCGGCCAGTAAGGCTGGGATGGCTAACACCAAATGTATGTACATTAATTACAGGTGCTGGAGAGAATTCACTTTATAAACACCTGTTTACTAAAGGTTCATGGTTAGACTCCAGAAACATTCTTAAGACACACCTTATAGATTTCTCAAAATAGAAGACACAAACTAAATTGAACAAAATTAATGTTGCTAGGTAACAACTACAGGAATAAGCTACGTACGAAAGGTGCTAGTCAAAAAATCAAAGCATTAACGAGTAACAGGAGCAACTAGCTATCCTTGCCCTGCAGGAGGAAGGAGTGAAGTTGTACCCTTGGACTAGTCCTTGCTGCACAAGTTGTTACTTTCAGGAATTCTGAAGGAAAAAAGTGGAGGGTTAAAAAAATTTGAAAATTCCGTTCTTCTCCAGTTCACATACCTAATGCTTGACATCATAAAGAGTAAAGATGATAAAAGCTAGCCATCTGGGGCGAGAGGGGTGGCTAAGGAGGGTTTGTTTCTTTAATTTTGGAGACAAATTAAGGTAAAGCACATCTCTGATGAAGATTTGAACGGTTTTGCCCTTTGATGAGGCTGCAATTATTCACAGAAACATTGGGAAGTGCCTCCCACCATGCACATTCCCATTTCTAACCCAAGAATAGTAGAGTCAAATCGGTCTTTTTGTGAAGTGGTCCTTTTCTGAACGTTGGTTGCCTTGACAAGACGATTGCTGGCTGTGGGTATCACCACCGCCACTGCTGAATCCTTGCTTGACTCTAAAGCACTCAACGGTGTTGCAGCACTAATGGCATTGCTATGAAACAGGGGTTTGAAACCCAAGGAAAATGTCTAAAACACCTAGAATGCTGATTATATATATCCATACCAGCTTTATTACAACTATAAGAGGTAAGATAAAATACGTAATTTATGGCCAGTCCTCTTTCCAGACCACCAAACTCCATTTAGAGAACACAGAGTTGGGATTCAGTCTTCCAGATACCCATTTTCTAGTAGGAAATTTGCAGGTTAAAAAAACCCAAACAAACTAAAAAGTAGGAAAAAAAGCACACACTCCTAAAAGAAGCATCAGGTCAAAGTTTGAACCCAGAGTCGAACGGGACACCAGCTGATGCCATGTGACTGCACAGACAGTGGGACTGACCGGCGCGTGTCGGGTGAGGACGCCACACACTCTCATCCAGCCACCGCTGGTGGCGGAGCTCCTGATAACCGCAATTAGCAGCAACTGCCAGCCTTTGCCAGCCAATGCTTGCAGAAACTCTTCAGTATTTACTATACAGATAACTTCACGCTGAATCTGAGGTTGAGCAGACCTCTGGGAAATTGTCGTTCCTGGGTTGACTACAAAATCCAGTCGGAAGATTCGTTTGCAAGAAACTGGTAACATCTGCAGCTTTCTCCTATGAACATTAGGTTCAGTGGTTTCCCTGTACCATTTCTGCATGTCACCCACTTCTGGTTTATTAGTTTAAGAGAAAGACTAAGAAAGACCTTAAAAAGAAAGCATTTGTTTGGGTGCAATTATAGAAACAGGAAAAAAACCAAACAAACCCTAAACAGTCTCAGTTACACAGAAGAGAGAAAATAACATTAATTGAGGAGAGAAGCAGCACCACAGTGGGCAGAATGGAGTATTCTTTCCCAGGTGAAACCTGGGGTTGGAGGAGACTAATCCTCAAAAAACCCTCGAGAAGGACAGAATGGTTGCATTGGTGAAAGACTCGATACACCACAGGGTGGAGCACACCAGACCAATTTTCCTGACCCAAAAGGAGATAGGAACAGACGGAAATCTAAAGCTTAAGTCATAATTATGCAAGGAATAGTCATGCACCTATAGCCTTACAGTGGCCCTTTCTTTACTCGGAGGAAAAAAAAAAAGGAAAGAAAGAGAGAGGGAGCATGAGCAAACACGTGAGACAGACTGACCGACCGACCCAGGGATTCTCTGTTCAAGTCTTATCTTCCTGGTAAGGTTAATTGGATGCCTCCATCTTGGTGCATCACCTCTACAACAAAACTGGGAAAGAAAGCTCTGACAATACACCCCAAAATTATGATTACAGAAAGACCGTCACTCATCTTTCAAGAGGACATGCTCGGGGTAACACCTGGGCAGCAGAATGGCTCCTAGCCTGTGCGGCCCACACAAAACCAAACAGAAAATCCACTTAAGCTTTCCCGATAGCGGGGAAAGCCGTGTTAACCTACTGAGCCATTAAGGTACCTCCAAGTCAGAGCTCAGGAAGCACAATGTCGGATGGCAATGGACAGAAGAATTGAAACACCGTCTGCTGGCTACACGGTAAATGCTTGGCAGACTGCATCTTATATCAGACAGTCACGTTTTTGGGTGAATAGCTTTAAAGGATATGCTGTATCAGTGAGAGCTGCAATTTGACACAGCAAAGGGCAGGTTTATTTGCATATTGATTAAGATTCCATACTTTTACATTAAGGAAACTGAATAAAAAGCTTTTAAATAACCTATGTTTTCCTTACGCTTACAAGAATGAAAATTATTATTTTTCAAAATTTATTCTACCATTTCCTATACACACATTTCTACTTAAAATGCTTCTCTTTTTCTTATTGCTCATTTCAGAAAAAATAAATAATAAGAGTACAAATCAAATATATACAAATAAACAACACGAACAGACAAGTCAAGAGTTCAAAAAGGAGTTAAAAATTCAGACAGATGAGAAGAGCTACCACGTGTTTTACAAGTCTAAAGCTATTAAAGGCAAAATTAAAAACACAGTCAAAGCATACATTGCTTTCCTTTAGGGAATCTGTGTTCTCCCTCCTTGATCAAAAACCGTAATACTCAACCGAATAATCCCTTACAAATCGATAGAAGTACCATGGCACGGTTTAGTCCCTCCCGCCCTGCCAAGAAAGGCCAAGCTTTATCCCCACTCCGGGAAACGTCGTGGGTAACCTCCTAACGTGCTGCCGCGCAGCTCCAGCCAAAGCCTGTAGCACCCTGCCTGCTCTGGCACCGGTGCAGAGCAGCAAGAGCATCGCCCGCTGCTCGGGGAAGTCCCTGCCCAGCCCCAGCAGCCAGCAAATCCCCAGCTTCTTGCATCAGGGGTTTCATTTCAAAGTCACTCTGCAACAACTTAAATAAAGCTTTCAAGTGAGAAGTGGTTGGATTAACCCAAAAAGTCTGTTAGCGTTTCTCTTCAGAAAGTGATGGGTCCTCAGAGCTGATGCTGAAACATTATTATTATTAAATTAGGCGTGTACATCATCACTTGATACCTGGGCTAACCTTTAATCCTACTAACTTTAAACCATGAGTTTTAAAATTTGCTTTGAACAGGTTTATTGCTGGCTTAGAAAGCATACTTAAGAGGACGTAATACAAGTTCCAAAAGTTGCACGCAGCAATTAATGAATCAGCTGTTCCTCCGGGTTAATTAAAGATTGCATTTTCAGCACATAATAGTTACCTAGCTGTGACCCATGTACTTACAAAGCAGGCAACAGGAATATTTCATATTTAAGGTACTTCTAGTCAGAGTTGAGTTAACAGAACCAAAGTCATACTAAAGAGTAAAATGCTTTAACATCAGCGTAATTTTGGCTTCTTTTACCAGTTGCTGTAATAGTTCAGTATTAACTCAAACTGTCATTTCAGTAGATTATCTACAAGAGACTAAACTGAGGAACGGTTGTTTGGAATTGCAATGTTGCATCAAAAATGCACCCTAAGAGACACCGACTTGGGACTTTTCAAACCCAGCACGACAAATAACAGTGAGCAAGCTTGCCTACCTTAGCTTCGCTTTGAAGATGAAGGCGGCTGCCATCGGATGTCCTCTTACTGCCTTCCCTACATTTCTTTGCCCTACTAAAGGAACAACGTTTTGGGGCATGCACTTAATTTCATCTGCACACAGATACTCTGTCCTTGAATCAGCTGTCTATTTTAGGCTCTCCTTTCAAGCAAGCCTAGCTATTGTGTCAGAAAATCAAGTGGTCCTTTTGGGTGCGGAACAAGGAGCTCTCTCCCCTGGCTCTGCCAGCAACGAGTGGATAATTTGTGTGGAATTACTGCTGTAACAAAGCACGAACCTCCGCTGCATGCGAAGGGAACGCCACAGTCCTGCCGCACGGATCCCCAGATGGCAGACCATATTGCTGCAGTCGCATCCCAAATGGTGGTGCGGAGCCACTGCTGGAGGCGTCCGTACCCCACACCACCGATGCCGAAACCAGTCATTTATGAGAGCTCTGTGATATTTCCCTCTGCCGTGACTATGCTGACCCCAAGAACTCCTGTTAGCCCTTTTTTTTTTTTTTCCCAGGGGGAACCAACAAAACCAACAAACCACCAAATAAAAACACAAAACACCCACCTAGGGGGGAAAAAAAAAAAGACAAACCATTGTAGTCAATCACTCAAGACCAGCAATGATACAAAAGAAAAACTAATCTGAATCTACCATTCAAATCTTCAATAAAGAACAATGACATCAGCCTAAATTTATCTAGTTCTAAGAAAAAAAGAAATGCAGTTAAGTTACGTCTAGACTCACCAAATCAAGATTCCTTTTTTAAATCAGCTACTCGAAATGCGGTCCTTTGCCATTTAACATCCCGCAGGCAAGCTGCGGCAGTTAAAATAAGTCAGTTCAGGTTCACCCAAAAGCGAGAGCCGCAGGCATGCTGCGCACAAGATTCATCACGGCTCGACGTGAGTCACAACTGACTGGGCAGTTACGCCTGTTCTCCTTATGGGACCCACATGCTCCATTTTACAAGGTTCACGTACTCAGGGTGCCCCGTGATTTTGGGAAGCCAGTCTGCTGCTCTTCTCCACCTGGTCAGTTTTCACCAGGCTGTGGGTAGGGACCCTAAGGCCCCCACCTACGCTCGCCTCCTTGCACGCCCACAGAACAAGGCTGGAAGCGGGACACAAGACATTTTTCCCCAAAGGTACTCTGTTAACAGACCATCGCTTCGTACGAGGCAATCTCCATTTCCTTCACCCCATGTGACAAGGATGTTGCTGGTACACTCAAACGAGCTTGCAGGGCCTTGATATCCTACGCCNATCGCTTCGTACGAGGCAATCTCCATTTCCTTCACCCCATGTGACAAGGATGTTGCTGGTACACTCAAACGAGCTTGCAGGGCCTTGACATCCTACGCCATGCCTCCCAAAACTCACCTCCACCACTCCTCTTAGGAAAGACGGCCCAAAAACCTGCGGGTGCAGGTTCAGTGTTTGCAAGAGGTTAGACAACTGGCTCGCCTCACGCCGTTTCACAGCCCAGAAAAGCAGAGAAGACTGGTTCCTCAGCCAAAAACATGCCCACGTATTTATACACCAAGAAAGCCTTAAGACCTAGGAAAAGGCAATGTGTGAACGGCACAGAGCTTGAGGTAAGCCAAAAGCGTCGCTGTAAAGCCTTAATGCTGTGAAGGACTTCTCTCGATGGCTCTTTAACAACGTCAGCAACACTGGGTTAGCCACGGTGGTAGCAATACCCACTGGTGTCCGAGCAGCAAGCTTTCACTGCTTCAGTTACTTGACTGAATGATTCTTCAGTGGTGCTACCTTAGCCTTGGAGGTGATCTGTATTCAGAATTTAGTATATTCCAGAGTCACTCTCGTGCATATTTTTTACACCTAGTCTCTAAAATTCATTGTCATCTTCTGAAGAATAGTTGTGGTTATGCTTGAGGACAGAGGCTACCTAACTGTGGTCGCTGGGCACACCACCCACTAGTCTCTGAGTTGCAGACCTCATAGTTTAGAAACCCACCATCTGCAGCACTTTAGATTTCAGAGGGACTTGGAATATTTTACTGTGCCTGAGCTCTCCAGGGTTTTTCAACCACTTAAGGACAAGCCACAAAAACATATACAAAAAGAGTAATTCTCTTTTGCTGTTGAATGGCAGAGAGCTCATAACTGAATTGCGAAGATAAAAAATTAGCAGCCTCTACATAGCCTTTTTTATAAACTTACAAACATACAAGCTTATAAAAATTTACAAGTGCATGTATATGTAAACTTGCAAGCAACGTATACCAATCAGGAGTGCTAACAAGATGTACAGCCAGTTCTAAGACATGTTCTTGCGCAGTTACAAATCCACTCAGACAGTGGTGCTGTAACATACCCTAAGACTACACTGCTTCTAATCTCATGTACATGTCACAAGTTGCCCGCAATCTTGATTTGGACAGAAAGACTTAAATATTGTTACTGCAATCCTAATACCATTAATGAAATTACATACTAATTGCTTTGGTCAGTAGCACCTTATATACTTTAATTACTTAAGAAGTTGCTTGCTGTGAAGAACTCCAAATTTAGCTACATCTCATGCTATATTTTTATTTTCTTACATTTAGCTGTTCTGCCCCATTTAAGTCTGGGGTTTTTTTAGCTGAAAATACTACTAGCTTGACAAAATCTTGCCCTTTTTAATAGCCACAAAGAGACCTAAATAAATTAACAAATTCAGATTGATCTTCCCCTTGAAGCTTCTTCGCTTTAAGAAAAGTACCGCAACCTTTTCCATCCTCAACATAAGAATGTCAGCTGCTTTGGAATTATGCATTTCTAAAGTATCCTCACATGACACAGCTTGCCATACTGAAGTGCTGTCATGAACCATTTGCAGCACAGTGTTTACATAAAGGCAGAAATAAATACTGTACTGCTTATCAGAGTCAGATAAGTTCAAAGACAGTGATGACCGAGGCTTATTGTTACAGTGCTGCACTGTGGTGAAAAATTTCAGTGCAGAACTGACATCAAATTACAACAGAGTTGTTTTTCTACAGATTTTGCTCCCCCCTCTTATTACGTGAGCTTAATACAAGCCCTAGCTTAGTATATGTGCTTTATTCACAATGTAAGAAATTCAAGTTACAGAAGTATACCATTCCAGTTCATTTCGGGGCAATCTTAACACTGCAGTAAGATTGGTTTCGAAGCTACAGGGCCCCATAAATAATGCAACATTACAATATCAACTTTTGCTATTTTACTCCTCTTTACAAAATTCAAAATTATTTTCTTTGGAACAGCGACTTATTTTCACTGATGTCCCTCAATCTTTTCTTACATGAATGTGAAGATCACCTGACCAGAAAAAGAAACAAACAAGCCCAGAGTTTGTTTCCTTATTTGACAAATACACAACTTAAAGCACCAGCCACAGCAGCTGAATTCTAACATCAAATGTACAGTTCTGTAAAAATATTTAAAAGTTTTAGTAGTAAAAAAAAAACCACAAATGGAGGTTGTTTCTCTTTTCTGCTGTGTTTATGCAACTACACATTCTTAACTCTAATCATAAAACGGATGAAACCCCAACATATGGTTTGAGAACAGGGAAGACCTGCACTAAGACCTTCTGTACCATGTAAAGCACTAGAACCAGCTTCAAAGTTTTCTCCATCCCTAACAGTCCTCCAGATGGGACATCCCACATGGGCTTCCTTTCAACTTCCAGTGAACTCATTTTGAGAGCTACTTGCATCAGCTGAAGAGCAACACTTTTTGTACTTGATTCATATAAATTTCAGACTCCTACCATCTTCCTCTTTCACTACAGTGGGTACCATTTCATTTGAGAGCCACTTCCTGCTCTTCTCTGCCTTATTACCCTCTATAGTGTCCACTCTGTCAACAAAAGCCCTCAACTTTGTCCTCATTAGCTAGTCCCTCTTGTTGGCCTCCCAAAACTGAGGATGCACTAGAAGACTCTTTCTTCCCACATGCTCTCAATAAAACACATCTTGAAGTAATCTAGATGCCTGCATGAGATGTCAAGTATTTTGACTGATGTTTTTCAGGCAGGCATTCATTAACATATGAAAAGCACTCACACTGCTTGTATCAGGTCAGTGAATAAAGTGAGGTATGCTAAACAGCAGCGGAGAAGGACCTGGGAGTGCTGGTGGACAGCAGGCTCACCATGAGCCAGCAGTGTGCCCTTGCGGCCAGGAAGGCCAAGGGCATCCTGGGGTGCATTAAGAAGAGTGTGGCCAGCAGGTCGAGGGAGGTGATCCTCCCCCTCTACTCTGCCCTGGTGAGGCCGCATCTGGAGTACTGTGTGCAGTTCTGGGCTCCCCAGTTCAAGAGAGACAGGGAACTACTGGAGAGAGTCCAGTGGAGGGCAACAAAGATAAGGGGAGTGGAGCATCTCTTATGAGGAAAGGCTGAGAGAGCTGGGTCTGTTCAGCCTGGAAAAGAGAAGGCTGAGAGGAGATCTGATTAATGCTTATAAATATCTAAAGGGTGGGTGTCAAGAGGATGGGGTCAGACTCTTCTCAGTGGTGCCCAGCGACAGGACAAGGGGCAATGGGCACAAACTGGAACACAGGAAGTTCCACCTGAACATGAGGAGGAACTTCTTTACTGTGAGGGTGACAGAGCACTGGAACAGGCTGCCCAGAGAGGTTGTGGAGTCTCCTTCTCTGGAGATATTCAAAACCCGCCTGGATCCATTCCTGTGCAACCTGCTCTAGGCTAACCTGCTTTAGCAGGGGGGTTGGACTAGATGATCTCCAGAGGGCCCCTCCAACCCCTACCATTCTGTGATTTTTACAAGACAACCGAATCTATATACATGGACCTTTTACAAGTATAAAATACTATGAAGGGGTCACAAACCTATACTAATATTACTATAGCCATAAAAGTTTGGGGGATATATTAACCCCCTTAAGTTTCTTCCAAGACTATTTAAAAGCTACTTAACCCACAGCACTAAAAACTTCTCTTCCACCTCACAGATTTGAAACCACCAAGCAGGTAACTTAACAGTATGAAAGTGTTTATTCTCTATCCCTTCTGTGTCAGATTTGTTGGCAGGGGGCTGAGTCTTCCTCTGTGTTTGTATGGCACAAACATCAAAAGGACTAATTTCAGGCTGGAGCTGAGACACGTGCAACATTCAACATTAATCTCTTGCATTCACTGCCCTCACTCTGTATAGGTCTGCACGTTTGCCTGAAATACAAGGAAAGGTTGCTCACAACTAGTTCAGTAGAAATGGCTCTGCATTTCAACTATTTTTCCTGCTAAAATATCTGTATTTCTAGCCCAGTATAAGGGTCTAAGAATGCTTTTACTGCTGCATTTCACTTCACTTGTCAAACCAGAATAAACTTCCTTTGGAGAAAGTGTTTTTTTGCTATTACAAGCACATTAGGAAGTGTGCCAGCACAGCTGTACCACCGAACCCCTGGGAGACACCAGTCCCTGGGGAATGTAAATGGTCTGAGAACAACCTATTTGAAAGGACATCTTTTTTCAGGGCAAAGTCATCAGGGGCAGATCACCGAGTCCTCTTGCTCAAACACCCTCGCTGTAAGAAAGGAGGCTTTCACCCGAGCCATGCCTTCGACAAATTTCTCCCTGACAGTCTCAATTTGCCTTGCAGCCAACAATCTGCCAGATTCATCTCTCAACTTGTTCTTCAGAAAGAGATCTCTGTTGTGTATTTCACCAGCCTAACACAGCAGGAGACATGTATGCTGGCCCAAACTGCTGAGCACTATTGCTACAGGGAGGGAGGGTTGAGAGGTTTTTTTTGTTTTGCTTTGTTTCGGCCTTTTTTAAACAAAAGGTTTATAGAGATACACAACAGTGGAAAGATATTACCACAAACATAAATACTGTATTAGTAGACATCTCGTCTCCTACAGTAATGAAAATGAATTACATCTCTTTCAATAGTTTCACTTTAGCTACATACTAAAACCATTTTAAAGCAACTCCACGGCTTTTCACCACGCTTTATGCCTCAAGTGGTTTTCCCTTATCTTGTTAGCCTACATTTAAGGCCTTTTTAAAAATTATTTATATATTTAGTAAATGTTCCAAGGTTAACCTGCAAGGCTGGTCACTGTTCCCAACTTTGATTTCAACCCCCATACGCACACAGAGAAAGCTTCGACTACCCTTCAGCTTAATTCACTGACCCCCTCCCTACTGCGAGTCAAGAATTAAGCACATTCAATCAAAGCACATTTAAGTCCTTAGAAGCTGCATTATCTTTCACTACTTCCATGTCATACACTGCACACAAACAAGTCAATCTACAGAAGGGCTACCCACCACGTCGAAGTAACAGTCTACAGTTTGCCCCACACATTAGGATACAATCTCACATATGCTCACATTTCAGTCTTGATTTCATCTCTTCAGAACTCGCTCTCAACTTAATACCATGAACAAAGCTAGGCTTCATCTTCAAAAACAGCATGCAAGCTACAAAGCAGATCTCAACCACATACTTGACAGAAGTTTTGCAACAGCAATATCCTCATTTTGCTGACGGGGAACTCGTAGGTAGACAACTACAGTGATTTGTTTCATCCCATGTAACAGCTAATTTGTTGAACAAGTGCTTCCAACTCCTTGCCCCGCTCTGCGCAGCCCAATGGCCAACCCCTGCAAATATTTCCCAACTCCTGCCAGGGGGCATCGTGGAGTGTAGAGCCCATCACTGCTTCTGCACACTCATGTGAATAAATGTACGCTTAGCAGTGTCCTGCAACAATTTCTGCGATCCAGTTTCATCAAAACCTCGGGTGAGTCCAATTATTCTGAGCAGCTTATAGCTGCCTGAGGTATAGATGGCTACCGAACACCACGTGGGAGTCAGGGCTGCCATCAGTAACTGCTGTAGTTTGCAATTGCTCATTTGCATGTGAGCAACCCCGCAGCGCAGACTTCAGAGGTTTGTTACTCCATGCAACTTCCAAAATGAGTGAAAAAGGAACCACCTCCCCCACGAAGACCCTGACATCAATAAAGTAGGCAGCCGGCGCAAGGTCACTCGTTGCCTTCAAGTTGCCTTCTTTCAGTGAGGACTGGCTTTGGGTACAAGCAGCACGCTCTGCAGAGATGCAGGGCTTACAGAAAGAACCAGCATGCTGCTGTCATCAAACCCTGTACCGTTTCACACCATTCCTGCCATCTTAAGTCTGACTTCAGTCATGAACCTTTAATCATTTCTTAAACATAGAAAATCGTGTTGATACTTAAAGAAACGCAACTTTGCCACTCCCAACATCACAGAAATTTATTAGTGAAATGTATTAGTATTTATTATTAATTTATTTATTTTCAGTGACATACATTTTTTTCAGATATAACACAGTATATATTCTTCTTGACATAACTAAGTTGAGCTATACTTGCTGATACAGACCATGAGCACATTCCAACGCAACTTGTTTGTCTTGACTAAAGGAAATACGTTCCCATGCTGGAAAAATCTTAAATCAATCTTTTATAAACAGATTAGAAAATACATTTCTAAGGAAGATGATGTTTCAGCTACAACTTGAATTGCGTTACATCTTTACGCGACAATCCCAGTTTTCTAGTACATAAGATCCCGAAAATTGTTCTAATATGCAGAAAAGGATACCAAAACCTTGGACTAATTCTGTACTTGTCCAGACTGCTTAAACTAAATTTGCTGTAATAGTGTCAGCCGACTTTTAAAATCCATGCAATCTTTAAGCACAAAGCCAACTTTTGTTCAGCACTTATAATTCTTCCTCTAATTAAGACGAGCTAACAAATGAAAAAGGAGGGCACCAAGTTGTTGAATTGTAAGGAATCCTAAAGCAACAGAAGTCTTTGCCGGGAGAACTGCTGCATCACAAAAAGGCCCCATTTCACTGTTGCGAATGAGTCTTATCTCGTCCTTGTTGCGTTTCTTACCCCTGTAAATGTTACAGATTTAGACACTGCGTGGGGGTTTTTTTTTGTTTGGTTTTTGGGGTTTTTTTAGGAGGACCAAACTGAATTTCTGTATTCATTCCTAAGATGATAAAAGCTCTGCTTAGAGGATGGAGCTCATAAAGAGGTAAATTAACTTATATTTTGCTCCACCTGAGGCACTGGAAAGAAGAGACAGAAACCAAAGGTTAGGCCACTTTTATCATTAGGTCAAACAATGGAAGGAAACCAAGAGCTGTACTGCCTGTTCTCCACCCTCTCACTACTTTGATAGATACCAAAAAAAATAACTGTGAAGGTCAGGAGGAAACAAAAACCCCAAAATTGAATACACGTCTCAGAATTGTTTGCAGACAAGAGGGCTGCGTTGTGTCAGCTATTAGAAACTATATGCCATCACAACAGAGATCAAAGGTGCGTGGCTGATCAGAGGCAGCACACAAATCAGCTCGGTGTGATTTAAGTGAGGGTGGGAGTAACTCAGGGCTTTATCTGAAGGAGTTAAATGGACTTCATTCTCGGGAGAAAAAATAAATATGTATCTAGTCCCAAAATTGCTAAATGTACTGGTAAACTAAGGCTGTTTAAAAGGTTTCTTGTGAAGCTCAAGTCCATCCAATCTCAAGAATTTAGGGAGCAGTTTCTGGCACTACAACTGCCTCCACTTTGCAGCACCACTGCTACCACACTCTCGGAAACAAGTTTCATAGGAAAGGGGCTCTGCTTTCCCCCGTCGCCTTCAGAAAGCACAGAGATGTACAGTAACACTGTGCTCTTGATACAGATTTTACCAAAGTAGACAGATTTTAAAAAGAACAGTCCCTGCCTCATCGGTCACAGTAATTTCAAACATTATATGCACTGCAGATAAATGGCAATTGGTTTCTGATCTATTTATAGGTGACACTCTTAAATGTTCGAATAAGCAGAATAGCTTTATTTCAGACTTAAACACAACAGTCATGAAACCAGATTAGCGCCCTAGAGCTTTCCATGTAATCAGATACTGAAAGGCAGGGCTCTCTCCATTAAAGCTGACCTTGCATAGTGATACTGTACTTTCACCTCAAGAATTAAGAGATACTTACACTTTTGAAAAATATTCTTTTAAGCAGTATTTCATAACATGCAGTATAGCTGCAGCAAGTATGGATTGTTTCCACCTCTAAATACACCCTTCCTTTTCACATGTCAAACTGCCTTTGAGATTCAGAATTCGATTTTGGTTAACATGTCAGAATTTGAAGTTCAATATTCTGATGCTGCAGAGACACTGCTTTTACTGAACAACTGCCACTGCTACAGCATCATTAAAAACTGGGCTACATAATAAATCAACTTTCCCAGCTGGAAAGCTTATTAGCAGTAAAACTATTTAAGTGCCCACAGCCATGTTTTGACATTTGGCTGTAACACCTTTACTGAGAGGTTCAAAACCTTCTTACGTAAAACCAAATACACTTAAAACATGCCTTCTAACAGGGAAGAATATGCAAAACCCAAGGACGTGCAGGAAGATGGTGGAGCGGCATAGGCAAGAATTCAACGCAGCCATGTTAAAAATGTCATCCAGAAGCTATCAAAAGAGCCTTTACTGACAGTAATAATTTCCATCCCTCCACTCTCCTAACGTCTTGACATTACAAATTTAGTCAGATTAGGAAAGAAAATATAAAGGCAATAAAGTTATTCTAGAAAACATATGACCTCATCCCAAGATCTTACAGTTATCTTGTATTGATTAAATTAGAAGAGGGCATTTCAGATCACTAAGCTCAATTACGGACCATTAACTCAAACGGAAGAAATAGGCCACCTAGAAGGCAATGGACAACCTGAGACCACAAGTCTCCCCGCACCTGTTGGACAGTAAATAACTAAGTATATGAAACAATTAAAAAAGAGTGAAATCTACTGCACTTGGCTGCTTTAGCAATCTGCTTACAGAAAGGATTGGGATGATGCAAGCTGCTAAGTAAATAGGGAGAAGAGAGAACACTGCCTGTAGGATTTTGGACTTTTCTGCTCACAAAAGACATGAGGTAAGTGCACAACAAATGAGCTCAGCTCCAGTACTCATCATGAGTAGATATTGAGACACTAGTTTCCCTCCGGTAGCTGAATTTCCCCAAGCACACCATTTCTAACAGGAGCGTAGGACTCTCACGAGCTCAAGTCCCAGAAACTAAAAGCCTGAACAACGTCATCTCCACAAAGGACTTGCACATTGATTTCCCTTGGGAGGCCTCGCACAGCCCATGCAAGGTGCTGTTCCTCCCAAGCGGTCACCGATGAGGCTGTTGCATCAGGCTGCCGGCAGACAGGCGCTCGGCAAGCGGCCAGCCGCCCCGACGCAACTGCAGTAGCTGCAACAGCACAGAAAGTATTTGTGTCGCCTATGACATCATCTTGCTGAACTGATATACCTCTGGGGAAGTGTGCCAACAGTAAACAAATACACGATGTGAATGTTTGCCTCCTGCTAACAGAGCAGGCTCTTGTAACAGACCAATACGTTTACGCATCTACCTCATGGCACCCCCACGCCTCCCCAACGCACAGCATGCCATTTCACTCCACTGGTTCTTGTGCAATAGCTGCAGCACGGAAATAAAGTTTTCCACAGGATGCCCAAGAGTGTGCACCCCTGGACAAGAAGAGGGGGCACCCTTACACTACCCTCCCGCGTTACCCAGGCAAAGGATGCAAAATGATGACTGCTCCAACAGTTAGTCTTAGCTCTGCTTCGGTGGTAGCAGGAAACACTCACCCCTTAATATTAAGGACAGAAGTGAATTAAAAAGGACATGTCACTTTACAATTTATTTTACAGTGTCTCTCCCTATTTGATCTGTGGTGAGTTTCTTAAAGAGTCATCACATCACACTTCTACTAGTACTAAGCTAACTTGTTCTCCAATAGGCAGCACATAAGGGGCAAAGGAGGTAAATGCCCTCTTGCTCTCAGAGGTAACTGGAAAGAAGCAACAGAACCACATAACCCAGATGCCCAATTTACACCTTCCCCTCCCAAAGCCTTAGACAAGAACTTAACAATAACAACAAGAAACAAGCTTCTAATCACCCTAAATTCACACCTTGTGAATCTTCTTCGTGCCCTTGATAACTGGAGATCCAAATCTTGAAAGACAAAGTGGATGAACACAAGCCCTCCACCTTCAGTATGGAAAAACCCCCCACTTTCTCAGGTCACACCCCCATACAGCTTTATTCCCCAAGGGAAGGGCATGGCGCAAGGAACCCAACTCCCCAGCCCGGCTCCACCCGCTCTCCTAAAGCAACCACTCTGCCCCAGCAACCATCTCCCCTCTAACATGGTGAGAAGTTCACTGCAAACTTTACCATTTTTCCATAGGCCACAGAAGAAGACAGGCTTAAAATTTACTTTGACAGTCATGTAAATAGGGAATATTAATTTTTAATATCGTAAGACTTCCTGCTTTAGGCTTACTTTAAAATTCTCAGTTTTACCTACATCTCCACTTTAAAACTTGCAATGAAGGCCCCAGGGCAAACCACGTTATACGCTATACAAGCAAGACAGAGGGTTTCTTCCCCTGCACTGAATCCTACCTCGTCAGAGAAATTTACCTGAAGGACAGGCTGAATCTTGAGAGATTTTAAACAGTCTTAAAGCCCCATGCTTGTCTACTATGAGATATCTGAGCTTTTTTTATTCGTATCTGGTGGCTTCAGAAGAACACAATTTTAAATATGTCCAAAATTGAAGATTCGCAAAGATTATACTAAAAAGTTGATATATGAAAAAGAAAAAATAAAATCAAAGAACACAATAAAAGAAAATCCATCAGTCACCTGTAAATATGTTTCTCTGAACATGCAACAATTTAAACCATTTTTGGTCTATTTCTTCTCATTTCACTCAATCTTCATTAGCAGCCTTATTATACGCAGTCTTCCTGATAATCAGTTGGTCTATTTTGTCTTCCTGTAGATTGCTGCAGATCTCTGAAATTACCTGTACTAAACACCAACCTACTTTGTCTTATCTTTTCATCTTTTTTATTTTTACTTTTTCCCAGAGTTCTGTCAGCCCAAGGGTTTGGAACTAATATAATGAGGGAAGTTAAACATCTACACAGCTATTATGGGTGCCCTCCTAGTAACTGTGCTAACAAGATTCATCACCAAGTACAATGGAAGCCTTCTCCAAAACAAGACAAAGGTACTGTAATGAGCTAGGCAGGAAACGGGGGCTCAGCCCTCTGTGTAGGGGTAGTCAGTGTAAATCTTCCTGGCACTAATGGGGGGAGGAGGTCCCTAAGGCTGGACAACGACAACAACATTTATACAAAGCGTGAGAATTCATGAGTGTCTGGCAGCTTTTGGTATTGTCTCTGCAAAACAAACAAGACTAGCTGTTTTTCACTCCACATTTTCAATTCAGTACCAGCTGGATTCTGCAAAAATATGGGTTAGTTCTGATACACCAGATAACGGACTCATCCCAGTGCGATCCCACAAGCGCATCAGAACTAGCACCAGGCTTTACTAAATGTGCTCCTCCTTAGCTACAGAACGAGTAACAAAGTCGCCTCAACCTCACGTGCCTATCCTGAGGCAGATACAAAAGAAAGGATATTAAAAGCAAGTAATAATAGCAATGGGGGGGGGGGGGGGG
>VZSC01001609.1:161573-210553 GCA_013398225.1 Steatornis caripensis | reverse complement strand
GGGGGGGGGGGGGGGGAAGTTATATAATTGCTCCACACCAGCAGCCTCATGGTCAGGTTTCAGCTCGGGGCCATGGCCAAGGCCCTCAGCAAGGTGGGCACCTGCTTTGGTCCATCACCATCCTCCTCGCCGCTGCTGAAACTGGGCTCCTGCTAAGTCATGTGTTTGCTCCATGTTTTAATCCCCAGCTCTCCCTCCTTTTCCAATAAATGCTCTCAATATGATATTAAAGCATGTTACTTCACTTACTGTACCATGCAGCTATTGTAGTATTTTTAGAAGTTAGCTGAGCATTAGCCCTTGCTGACTTTGTTTGCATGTACTATCTTCCCTGTCAGTCAGCATCTGCAACCAAGGATGATTTAATTCAGTGACCAGCAAGAGTGCTGGAAGGATCTGAAGCAGGGTTTATTTTTTTCAGAGAGTCCTTTAAAGCATTAGCATTTCATATAGCCAAACATACCATCACTACGGGTTAGATTTCAGTGTCCTTTTGCAAACCTACAGTGCACAACAGAAAATGCAACGTGCTTGCATCGCATTAAGAGCCAAAGTCCACTCACAGACACTGTTATCTCTGCATATCAGTAACCAGGACAATCTGGATTTATTTTTCAATCTATAACCAGGCCTTTCAAGTTGCACTCCTTCAACCATGACATACAATTTCTGCTGCTGTTTGTGCTAGCGTGATAAGCATTTCAGTTATCAAAGAAAACATTAAATCTGGTGTTTTAATCAGAGAATCAGTCAGTCATATACTACAGCAGCTCTGGTGTCTGCACACGTGCTCTTTAATCACTTCTTTGGCTCCAAGTGCTACTGTTCCCACCTGCAGTGTAGCTCAGAAAGGTGTTTATCAATACGAGACAGCATTATGAGGCTGACCAGCATGTTGCTACTACTATCGCAGCTTCTCTCATCCTAGTTCCCTCAGCAAAGGTTATCCAGTCAGCCATTTAAGATAATCTTACAGGTAAACCAAGCTTAGAGAAGGGAAGAAGCAGATCCGAAAGCACAAGTAATGAAGTACCATCTGTATTTCCCTTCTCCCTCTTTCTTTGCAAAGAAAAGGACCTGACATTAGCAGAGACAGAGTAGCTTTCTGTAGAGATCTGGAAATCCCCGTTTACTGAGGGCTTCAACTTTTCCTAAGTCCAGCAGTCACTAGCAGTTTACTAGATGAAGGAAGGCTACAAGTGGCAGCGCAGCTTCTCGGAAGCTCCTGGGAGCATGGCCAGACTGAGGACGTCCAGACCACCAAGTCGACAGTCCCTGGTTTTGGATTTACTGTAGCTGTCTGCAAACCCACACAGCCATGCCCCTGAACAAAAGGTTCAATTGAGCAAGAGTCACGCATACTCATGCCAGCAGTCCCACAGCGACAAATTAAGATCATGACATACTTCTGATGTTTGTCCACCGTCCAGCACAACAGAAAGTCAAGTCAGACGTGCTGACGGGTCCCACTGCGGTTTAGGAGGCTATCAGGGCAGATACGCCTCAGTTTGCACAGAGGCACTCCTGCCGCACCAGGAGCTCGCCACCTACCCGGCGGTGCTGCTTTACCACACCGAGGTAGATGTCTGAAAACCAGTCGAGCAGAAAGAGAAAATTAGCCAGGTCATTACTTGAGCCGCCTTCATTTTACTCTGTTCAGGCAACTTCTGTAAAGCAAAATGAAGTGCCTTCTGCTAGCACACACTGAGGAAACTATTGCAAAGTGTTCGAGTGGTTTCCAAAAAAAAAAAAAGCAGTTACTAAAATTCACTGAACAGGTGTCCACCAAGGGCTGTGAAACAGTGGACACATCTCCAGGCTCCCAAAGCAGGAAGGGGCTACTCTGAAAAATTACATTCTCTCTTTGCATCTGCAACTTGTTACTCTTAGACAAAGGACACAGAGGTAGATGAATATTTCTTTATGTGACCCAGCCCTGCCATTCTTAACATGCTTCTGGAGTTTCCTTAGGCAACAAACGGATTAGGCAGCACTTCTTCCGAGGATCGCTTCATATGATTCTTCACTTCCCAAACAAAAGACTATTTGCACATATGTAAAGTAACTTTCTGCACCGTCCTCTAAGATACGCTGCTTCTTTATGCCATGATTTTGCAGCTTTGGTTTACTGAAAGCATCAAACGTACATGGAGGAGGGTAGACTCAATTATGGCAAGCACCAAGTAGCCAGCTATTCATCTAAGCAAACTTTCCTGTAGCTTACTGGTATCTGCACGCATCCACAGTATTTCTGTTCTGTCACTCAATTCTACTCTTAGCCCTGTGAAGGCAAGCATGTAGGCTATTACAGGAAAAAATCCACCTGGCAGATCCAGACCAATGTTCAAGCTCTAACCCAGACTCCACAATCTAGATCAATTCTTAGTGCATACGATGCTCCTTTCTTAAAAGATGTAAATTACTTGCCACGTTAGTGGCTAAATACAGCAGTACAGTCCCCTACCAGAGAGCTCTTCCGTACAACGTATTTTCAGCCTGCTGACACCCCAGAGCTTGAGTAAATTTGTCCCAAGTACAGCTGTGAGGGAAGAGCAAGGCTCTCTGGTTTGTCCAAAGTCACTGCTTTGCAAATGATTTCAAGTTAACTCAAACACAGTTCATATTTTCACTGTCTTCTGCCAGAGCTCCAATCACGTCTTCCCTGGGCCAGTGCTTAACATGTCACAGAAATGAAGAAAAAACAGGTTTTGCACACTAGGCAAAAAACTTTAAAGAGCATTCTCAGACAACCCACATATTACATAATTAAAGACCTGTGAGTAGGTTTCCTGCCTCTTAACTATAGTAATTTGACTAGGTAAAAGCCAAGTGAAAGGCTCAGTAAGTCAACAGAGTAACTGTGAACCTAGAATTTTAGCATTCCCATTGCTGAGAGAGCTTGTACAAACAAGGGCTTAAAATAAAGCCACTTAGCCTTGTCAAAAGTCGAGCTCTCTCTCTCCTGAAGTAGCAAAGCCACTAACTGCAGGAATCCTTCTGATTTTACAGTACTGGCTGTCAAGACTGAGAGCGATAACCCTAGAGACCAGGAACAAACAAGCCCATCTTGGGATTACGGGAGTAGCAAAGGCAGCGGCACATTCCTCCCAACCCACTGCAGCACCTCTGATCCTCAGTGCCACAAATCACCTAAAACATGCGATAACCTGGCAAGGCACACAGACCCATTGCTGTCCACACATTCATACAACCCTCAGCAGACTTTCCAGCCCACCACGCAACATCTACAATAGCTACGAGAAACACAATACACTAGGAATTAGCAAAGAAAGAAGGAAAATGAGAGACTGACAGACAAGACAGACCTGCATCCGTGGTCTATGTCTCTGCAGTGGCAGGGAATTTGTTAAATGAATCACAGGAATTATATTACATCCCATGATACAGGGGAAGGCAGAAAGGCTTGCCAGTCTGACCTTGGAGGACCTTCTCTCCCGACCCCCCTCTGGGTTTCAATAACCCACTGACCAGAAAGTTCTTCAATTCAGAAAAAAAAATGGGGGTTTGGACCCTGTTGCCAACACCGAAACACTGTAGTGTGTGTGCCCCAAGCTAGTGATGGGTTTCTTCTCCTACACCAAGGAAAAAAAAAAACTTTCTTAAATACATGGACTGATATGGTTATACAACATACTGCTATAGCTGAGCCAGAAAGTTATTTTTCTGAAGGTGTTTCAGATTTATTTCAAGGAGTATTACCAGTAATGTGACTTGTCATTACCTGCCTTGCAACTGCTATCAGGGCAATATTGTTTCACATCAAAAACCACTGATACCTGTCAGCCAGCCAGCTACTTTTTTTTTTTTTTTTTAAAGTGGCTCTCTGGCCCCTCAGGAAAAATAAATAAATAAATACTGTAGCAAGAGCTGGACCATGATTAGCAACCTCCAACAGTATCTGGTAGCAAGTTTATTCATAATAGGCTTTTCTCCAGTAAGGCAGGAGCGAGCATACCACGTTAGCTGACAGCTTCAGCAATGCACTTTTACAGCACGCATACATGCTAGCATGACAGATACAGCTTCTCTAGGCTGGTATTTGCAAAACTGGCATTAACAGGGTTTTCAACACTACTGAATCCAGAATTTGGCAAGAACTACACCAAATTAAATTTCTCTCGCTAGATGCAGTCCTCTCAGCATAAACTAACTGCTTCTGCAAGAATTTAGCTGTCTCCCAGTACTCTGCATAGAGAAAACTGATAGTACATTCCACAGCGTGCACTTTTTGGACCAAATTGCCACGTATTATGGTAGAAGAAAATTCAATGCATCATGGTTGCTGTCTTTTAATCAGCTAGCAAGGATGGAATCCAACTGACAGGCTTAGAAATGCTAAAAGCTTTGTTCTATTTTTAATGAGACAAAAACCACCGTGGCTGTTAAGAGACAGTTTACATAGTTTACAGCTAAAATAAAGTCTTGAAATACAGAAAAGAATTCTCTGTGAACGCAATTGCTTCTTAGAGCTGTCTTCAGCTTGAAAGCACTTAGAAAATGAAGCAGTTACTTTCTGATAAAATGTCTCTTTGCTTCTTTTTTTAAAACATAAACTAGGTTCCTTTTCATTTCTAAGAAAACAGCACTGAATAAATGAAGTTTATATTAGGAAATGCTTCACGGTAGAAAATTACATGCTTTTATGGAAATTCTGTTTCTTCTGCTGGTGCCCATAGATTGTGATAGTGTATCTTCAGCTTGGACTGAATTGAAAGTTACCCTTACCTCCTAAGCAAGTCACTCTCACTGGCAAGGGACTGGTACTGACAAAGCTACCAAAACCCTAATTTCCTGCACGACTAAAACCAAAGAGCTTTGAGCAATACTGACACTATCAATAAAGTCACTGAAAAATCTGTTTTCTGTGAGAGTTTTATTTACCAATAGGAATTAAACAGAAAAATTGTGTTTTGTTACCATGAGAAAGTATAAAGTAAACTAATGTCATATTTCTCCTCTTTTTAAAGAGGCTTTTCAGCGAGATTTTGCATCATTCTCTAATCAAAGAACTGAGACTTAATAGACTACACTACTTAAATTGAGTTAAAAGCACAGCAAGGCTCCAATGAACTTAGCAATCCATACACATTAACTACTATATCGGATGGCGCTCACGCAATCTAAGGGAGTAATGCAACCCATAACAATGTGTTGTTGCTTATAAAACCGTCAGCCTATTCAAGAATTCTATTAATAGGGTCACTTTCTATGTTTCATCCAAGTTTCTGAAGTGCATGGTCAGGCTGTGTTCCTTCCTCATCAGAAAGATGAAAAGAAATATAATGGGAATATTTGTACCCAGGTGCTATGGAACATTTCAGCATGTCACACACCTGCTAACACACCTGTCCCATCTGAGAAAGCGTCTCCAAAATTATTTTCTTTTAGCCTGCATTAAGAAAAAAAAAAATCTTCACATGTTCTTCTGGGGGAAGTTGTAACACACAGAAAGAAGGTACAGGATATTTGATCCTTTTCAACCCACTGCCCTCCCCATGCTCAGACCTGTGAAATACAAGGTAGCTCATCTGTTCTACTTGGCATCAAACCTACTAGAGCTCTGGTTATAGCAGCGCTCCTGGCCAGCTGCTTCCAAGAACACTGGCTTTGGGAGTCAGGTTTTGACAGCGGCCTTGCACCAAGCGGACGGGAGACGTTCTGTGAACCGCCTGGGACAGCCTGTCCCAGCGCAGGCTCACGATGCCCTGCATTAACCTTGGAAATCTCAATACTTGAAAGGATGACCTGGTGGACTCTGGGATCCAGCACTGCAGCAAAACATTTGTGTTTCTGAGGTCGGGGGAGGGAGGAGTGAAGGGAAGATGCTACCTAGGTTGCAAGAACCACTATTTCCATACAAGTGCATTCTCTTTATGACTAGATATTCAAATCTCTACGTGTTGGGAAGCAACAACGCCGGCCAGATAACCTAAATTACATTTAAGTGTACGCACCCTTAGAGCTAGGCAGCCCTGAGAACTCAAGAGTGATAAAACTCTAACAAAGGAATGAAAGTAGCATGAAACGCAGAGCAAAGGAATTTACCCCATCCGGATGTGGGTATGCTTTCTTAAAGGCAATAGTGCTATCCTCTTTTAAGGTTCAGGTTCAAACTGAGGGTTTGAACGGGCCAATAGGTGAAGATGATTCTTCACAGCCCTCGACAGCACTGATAAAATGATAAGCCTCCCATGGGGCAAGAGCCACTGTGCTCACACAGACCATTAAAATTCACTGGACACAAGCGAGCAAAGTAACTCTCAGATTGCTAATGAAATTGTTCTTCAGGTCTTCGAACTGACAGTGTGATGAATTTCAAGTGTCGTGTTGAACAACACACTACTTTGCTATCCTGACTTGCTTCAACTACCAGCAGCGTGGACCTTATCTCTTTACTTCCTAGCCAATTTGCTCAACTGCTGCAATTTAGGGTGTGCTTGATACCCTTCCCCTCCTTCCCTGAGAAGTGATCCTTGGCGCTAGATAAGTAATTAACTAGGTCTAGAAATGGCTGTCACATCTGATCAAACCTATGATCCTAATTATATTGACCACACACCTTTTTGTTTAGATAAAGAACCGGTTACCTGTTACGTGGTGCAATCTGCCCCAGCACTAACTGCCCACCTCAGACAGGGACATCTGTAGTTCAGGGGATTTGCTTTCAGTTAAACACAGAACGAACTTACATCTCCGGAACAGCAAGCTTCACCAAAAAGAAGATATTTAAGAATCTCAGATATACATCTCCGTTGACAGCTCCATAATCTATTCTAAAAAAACCCCACAGACATCACAGACACATCACCAAAGCACAACGATCACGCCATTTCATGATTAACAACCCAGCATCAGATCTTGTACTGGAACAGACCATTGTGCTCTTCCCTAACCAAGCGGCAGGGTTCCGCTCTCTCAGAGCAAATCAGTAACGTAATTCATGCAAAGAAAATGATAAAGTGTAAGAAANCCCAGCATCAGATCTTGTACTGGAACAGACCATTGTGCTCTTCCCTAACCAAGCGGCAGGGTTCCGCTCTCTCAGAGCAAATCAGTAACGTAATTCATGCAAAGAAAATGATAGAGTGTAAGAAAGAGCCTACAATATATGGTACTTAAAAAAAAAAAAAGATTCTTCTTTTGGACAGCTGAAACTGCAGCAATAGGTTACTTTGCAAGCCCTCAGGAAAACAACCCCACCAACTATTACCAATAAAACAAAATGCCTGTATTTCTGCATTTCTTTCTTTGATCATGTCTGAATCTCATTTCACCTTCACAGTTTTAAGAAAGTCACATCACCGCACCTTTCACACTGATATTCAAAACAGTTTTCCTAAAAACAAAAAAAACATAAAAAATTCGCAACAGTGATTCTCTATTAGACTTCCTAAGTCACTGCTGCCAAGTGTTAGCAATGGTTGGACAATATTTCTAATACAAACTATGCTGCAATACTGCCTATGTGCAGTGCTGCCTATCTACAAATCGTCAATTCACAACAGTTGGAAAGAAAACAAAACAAAAATTAAGCTGAGACTAACAACAGAGGTCATCCTGGCCACTTCAGAGTGCTAGCGTCTTACCTCCATTTCTCAAAATGAAATAAATTTGCAGTGTTTTCTACATCTTAAGAGTCCTTATCAGAATACAAAAGAAGTAACTAGTTTGACTAGAGTAAAATTCAAGCAGCTCAAAGGTACTTTTTTTAGACTGAGACCTTCTCTCAGTGCTCTGGATACTCTACCTATCTCCGTCTGATTTTCAAAAAATCTAGGGACGGTATGAAATGTGCTTAACTGCTACACTTGTTCCAGTATGAATAAATATATATTTTATATGTACCTATCTCAATGCAGTGGCTGCCATGTTTTCCCCTCCTTGAGGAAAGTGAGCTAATTGCAGGTAGCTCTACCAAGAATATGGCTTTATCAGAAAATCTTTATTGACTTAACAGTTTATAAAGGAAGAAAATCTGCAAAAGCTCAGCAATTTGCATTTAAATGGTAACAGATTACATGTAAAGTTGCAAGCTGTCCCATGAAAAACCAATACAAAGTGTAAATCTTTAGTGTTTGCACAAACTGGCACTCAGGAAAAAACCTGCTTGCTAAAAGCAAGCATGTCAATCACCTCTTCATGTTTGGAAGGTTTTGGGTTTGTTTTGGTTTATAACTAGTTGTTCACAGCCTAAGTGTGTCAAGTGACTGCTTATTTTGTACAGCTTCTCCCTACTTTTTGCTAACGCCTACCGGACACATCCAATAAAGTTACCCACAGCACTTCAGAACATACACTGCAATGCTTCAACGTGGTTAGCAGCAGCTGCTGCTTTAATTCTGCACAAATCCTCTGAACACCGGGCTACATTAAGGCCTCAACAGATCAGTTTTCATAACTACCAGTATGCTACTGGAGGAAGGTCTTGTGTGCCAAAAATTGCCAAGGTAGCACAAGAAACAAACCAAGCGAACCACTCCAAACAAGACCTGCCCAGGTACAGAGTCGCCAAACAGGGAGAGATTTCAACAGAGATTGCAAAGCTGGTCAGCAAGAGTTCAAGAAATCCCACAGTTATAATGCTGCTATGTGCGCAACAGTTGATCACGCTGGCTTTAGCAATGCTGAAACGCTACATCTACTAACCACGGGAACGTTTCTGCAAATGGATTTCTGCTGTTCATTCCGAGGAAGACAGGATACAATCAGATGAGCTGCGGTTCAGTCAGTTCAATCACCTTTTTCTTCTTTTCTTTTCCCTGAAACCACTGCTGAAGATGGGGGGGGGTGTTATGTGACTTGTTTACTTTGCAGTTCAAGGGGCTAGCGGCTTGCATATGAGCAGCTACCACACTCCAGCTGAGATGGTGATTAACTCCAGGGTTCAGGGTGGTAACTTTTACAGCATAATCAGTATTTATTATGCTGCTTCCCCTAGTTTTGAGCTATTCTTTCTAACCCAAAAATGCAGATCTATGGAATAAAGGTAGTAGAAAAGATTCCTGCTGAGATTAAAGTCAAACCAGAGATCAAAAAAATGGAATCATAGGATGAGGAAGAAAAGAAAAAAAATGAACTAGGCTTCCGAAGCAAGCTGTGAGTGAGAGGAACAAGCCACCTTCTGGATACAGTTGAACACCTTTACATCCAGCTAAACCAAGAAAATTAACTGTGGCAAATTACCCGGGAGTTCACTAGCACGCCATCACAATACTGACAGCGTGTGTGTAATCTTGCATCCTAATAATGCATATTATTGTGTCAATACCCCTGTTCCAGAAGATGCTAGTGGGTCAGATGATGAGAAGTATCTAGTCTTGTGGGTTTGGGTTTATTTTAATCTTCAGGGCAAGTCATGCTTAAAAGATACGCTGTCAGCAAGCTATTTTTCCAACCTGCTCTCATCCAGCATAGCAGTTATGGTTTGCAACTAAACCATCCAGCCAATTCATGTTCAACAGCCAGCAGTTTGTCATGATTTTGAGAACATAAAGGACTCCAGAAAAACCAAGATCGCAAGAGATGCTTTTTCAGAACATCTGTAGCACACTTGGTTAACCATTTGCTCATGTCAGAAAAATACGCATACACATATTTCATGCAGAAATTTCATCAGCACACACGTAGGAAGGCATTCTCATCAAACTTACAACACATCACCTTATACTCTGTATGGTCAGAAGTACAGAAATGGGCACTCTGAATTCCTGATTCACATTCACCATAGAGAACAGGCTCCACAAGTACCTCCAGCTACAAAAGGCTTAAGGTAACTACCTCAAATGTTGATGTTAATATTTGGTTTGAAAATTCTGAGTCTGTCATGAACATAAAAAGGAAAAAAATTCACATAAATTGAGTGTGCATGTGTGGGCGGGTAAACACGCTGTAAGTTGCTTTAATAAATGGGTATCTGCTACATTCAAGAGACCAACTCAAGTAATCTAACAAGTACAAACACCACATGAAACACTGAAGAACATGTGCGTAACATATGACCCTACAGTTACCTTCTGCAGAAATCGTTCCAACAGGTCATGAACAAGCGGTCATGGTGGTGTGATCATGGCAGCCACTCCTGTCTTGCCAAGGGGTGCCTGCTTCCCTGCTCATCAAGGAAGCATGAGCCCAAGAGAGGGGCTCTGGAGGAAGAAGGATGTGCACAGAGGGAACAGGATAACAGCGCACAGAAGGACTGTGCAGGACTAAACGGCTTCACTCAACCAGGTGGCAGGAGATGCAGAGCCCACAGAGTCTGCTTAGGAAAGAGAGACCATGGAGGTGGACTAGCCACAGGTACAGTCACTGCATCCTGACATCATCATTGCCAAGATGTCCTCCAGAAAAAGGCAGTGATCTCCTACCAGGAGGGCCAAAATGTCTTCTCCCAAACTCTCCCAGGTACTACTCTCCATCAGCCTGCACACAACCACTCAAGGAAATCCTGGGCAGCTCAGGTGCCTGCTGGAGGAGTGAAGGAGACAGAAAACCCACACGCAGGAAAGGGAGATGGTAGCCTTGCCAGGCTAGGCACAGCCTCCTTACAATCAGTAAAACAGGTCACACATTTCAAGGCTCGTGTCATCCCTTACTTTCTGATGCACTGCCTCTTCACATTCCAGGCACGGGACAAGGCGTCCCTTCTGCAATGGGCCCCCAGCAGAGAGGAAAGGGGAACATCCAGCCAGGACTCCTAGTGCCTAATGCCCATCCCCACCACATGACTTGGAGTCAGGGGCACTCACGACCAAAGGATAGCCACACCAGTTAGACCTGAGGGGGGAAGCTCACAAGCCACTTAGTGAGTGGGAGCTTCCCACATGCTGCCCCAAGGATGGTTCTGGGGAGATATGGCTAGCAGTAGGTCCTCAGAGAAGGCAGCATGGGAGACAGCTCACTTGGATGTAAACCTTGTGAGAAAGAATAAACATCACAGAAGGCAGGAGGGTGCCATGACAGGAGACTAGGTACCAACAGCTTGGCTGGGAAGCCACAAAGGACAGAGGTGGGCCAGCAGACACCTGGGCTACTCACTAGCAACTCTAGGTTCTCCTCTGCTTCGGTCATACTGGCAAGCCCCTTGTTTTCCATCGCAATACTTGTTTCCAAAAAAGAGGCACCCATCACCTTGGAGAAGGTGAAAGCTCCAAGTACCTGTTTTGCCTAGGACAAACAAGTCAATTTTTGCAGCCAGGTGCATGGGATGGGGAAAAACTGGGGACAAATCAGCTAAATCACATTTCTGACAAGCAAACACTGCAGTTCCAGCTGCAGCCAGCAGATTTCTGGAGTGGGTTGAAGACAACTTCACATCACAAGTGATCAGTGAGCCAACCGGAGAAGCACTCTGCTTGACTGACAAGCCAGCAAAGCCAACTCATGGACAAAGAAGAACCAGTTGAGTAGGAAGAGGTTGATGGCAGCCTGATGCCACGCTGAGATGGAAGGTAAACAAGAGTAAGCTAAGGGAGCAAGACTACTAGCAGAATTGCAGTCCTGGACTACGGGAAAGCAGATTTTTGGCTTGCTCCAGGATCTGCTTGCAAGGTTCCCATGGGAGACTGCTCTGAAGGGCCAAGGGGCCCAGGACAACAAGCTGATTTCCCAGCACAGCCTCTTCAAAGCTCAAGAATGTTTCATTTTGGCATGGTTATGCAGAAAGAATATGGAGATACTGCCCAAGCAGAAGAACTGGAGCAAGTGAAGAATGCCAGGAAAAAACAAGGAATGCTTCTACAGCAAGGGCAAAAGGATGGTTAACATTAGTCTGGTCAGCCTTGCCTGGTTTATGGCAAGATTATGGAGCAAGTCCTTCTGGAAGTCATTGCCAGACACATGAAAGACAAAAAAGTAATTGGTAAATCCATGCTGGCTGTTACAAAGGACAAGTCATACCTGACATTTCAGCTCACAATTTAATACTAATATATTTTTATATTATTTAATATTTTATATTAAGGGTCTTATGTCTCAAGAAACCAAAACACCATCACAGATCATTGATCATTGTGCTGCCTTTTGATTTCCTCATACTGTTGCACACGTTAGGTTCTTCAAATATACAGTTAAAATTTTACAATATTGGACAATCTTACTGGATTTTAGAATATCTGGTTATTTTTATTAGAAAAGCAGGCACCTCATTTGTACTCCCCACAGCCCAAAGCAATCTGCTTCAGATATAGCTGAAGACTGTAGAAAAGTTAACTGCAAAATTGAGAAGAACCTACCGCAACAGCATAAAATCCATCAAAAATACTTCTTTGCCTCCACCGAAGTATCAGTGTTACAAAAACCCACGTGAGCTGAAATAATGGTCTGTCATTCTCCTACACTAATAGCTTCAAGAACTTCTTCAAGAAAGGTGCCAACACCACTTTGTCAGAAACCCCCCTCCCGAACTGTGCAGAAGTATTCAGTATTCCGGGGAACTTGCCAGCATGACAGTATTTACTGTATGACTAATATGCATTAATGAAGCACAAATGGACAACTATTTACTTGTGCTAATAACTAAAGCGCTTTATTAGAGCTAAGGCCTCTAGCATGAAGGATTGCCAGGTTCCCCCACTTGCCAAAATTATGTCAAAAAATGGAGGCAGTGTGTAAGACATCAAGAGCTACAGCCAGTGTGTAGTAGAGTCTTAAGTAATTGTTTAACATCCAGCTTGCAAAGGACAAGCATGCTCCAAAACCACTGCTGTTTCTGAGGGCTTGTCTTTTCATTGTAGAGGCTAGAATTTCAAACATGCACACTGGTCTTACCAGTACACAAGCCAAAGTTCTTAAAATAGCAGTAAAGCCTGAGAGCTTTGCCGGGCTTTGTGGTCTACCTTTGATTGCTTGTTGTTCTTTCAGAAACAGAAAGAAAAACACTGTATCTTAATGCTTCAGATTAAAATATCAATACTATCTAGCCTAAAAGGCCATTAATACCAATAATCTAGCCCTTTCTACATCAGGGATTCCTGAAAGCTGATCGATTTGGTAAAATTCCATCCTGAAAAAGTAAAGCCAGTCTTTCAAGAAATAAGTCTTTGTTCTACGCCACACTCTCCATCACACATGTCCACAAAGGGAATGTACCTGCGATGCTAGGAATGAAAAATACATCTGAAAAGTGGCAGGGTTGTGTGGGAACCTAGGGAGAACTTTTTTTAAAAGACTATTTCAGACTGCATTATATTAGAAACTGAAAGAAACATTCTTAGACGATGCAAAAGCAGCAGGTGAAGATAATTCTCAGTCATAGCTAGTGCCACATGGACTTGATATATTCATCCCTAGCTTTACCAAGTAAGTGGCACATCCACCACTGAAGCCATGGTGAGTTTAGGCTATCCGTTCTTGTTTGCATCAGCAGCTTCAGTTCAGGACCCAGCTGCAGCATTATGACTAGATGGTCTGCAAGAGTGGAAACAAAATCATCCCTGCCACAAGACATCACATTAACAATAAAGTCTGGAAACTGTACCCACAGTTTCTTTTTAGAAACAGAAAAGTTCTCCTCTCAGAGTTGATCACACTTAAACAACTTCATGCAGAATCACAGGATTTTGGTTGTGGGGTTGTTCTTTAGGCTTTTCCTCCCCCTCCTTTTTTAACTTAATAAAACAAGAAATCATAAGTGCTTATGAAATATTGTCCTTCCTTTGATCAAAGTCTCCCCCTTTAGACTGTGCAAGGCAAGAAAATCTACTGGGCACAACTTTTAGCAAGGTCTGTATCCACATATATTTCTTGGAAATACTTAAGTATAAGACAACATTATATCTCTGGTCTTTTGCAAGGATAGAAAAGGCCTGCCTGAGCCAACTGGCATGGACAGCAACACTAAGAATTATCCAAGCCACAGCACTTTCTTGAAAAGTGACAGTTCAAAATGCAGAGCAATCTTATCTGCCTCTCAAAAAAACAAATAACCTTCTCCAGTGGTTATTAGTTACTCATATTTAGAGCACAGAACATCTGTAGGAGGAAGGGTCATTAAAAACACATACTCCCAAACTATCACTAACATAATTCCAGTTGACTATAACAAAGCCAATTAAAAAAAAAAAGTACTTCCATTCTCTTAGATTTCAATTTTCTATTCTCTTGTATTTATGAAGACATTTTAAGTATGAAGTTGTCTTAGGACTGATACATCAACTCTTCTGTTAAGTGAGAGCTGTTACTAACATGAAAACACTCATACTGGTAGTTCTCCAAATAACCAGTTGGTAAACAGCTTGTTAAATATTTACTCATTTGGAAAAGATCTCATTCAGAAGCAAAAAAACCCAGGATTTAGTTTGGTGCTATAGTCTGCTAAACTGATTGTTATCATTACTTCAGAATGGTCTCAAAGTTTTCTGAGAAAACATCAGAAAATGTCCTGTGTTTATCAACATGGGTGCTTTTACAATCTGGAAGTGGCATGTTAAAAGTTGCACAGAAGTCAGAACCTAAAGAGATCAATTGCTTTTGATTTTCACAGGATCACTGAATGATTGGGGTTGGAAGGGCCCTCTGGAGGTCATCTAGTCCACCCTCCTGCTCAAGCAGAGCCACCTACAGCCGGTTGCCTGGGGCCATGTCCAGATGGCTTTGGAATATCTCCAAGGATGTTGATTCTACCACCTCTCTGGGCAGCCCGTGCCAGTGCTCAGTCATCCTCACAGTGAAGAAGTGTTTCCTGCTGTTCAGAGGGAACCTCCTGTGTTTCAGTTTGTTCCCACTGCCTCTGGTCCTGTCCCTGGGCATCACTGGAAAGAGCCTGGCTCCAACCTCCTTGCACCCTCTTTTCAAGTATTTATACACATTTCTAAGATCTCCCCCTCAGCCTTATCTTAAGCAAAGAAGTAGTAAACTGTAGATTAAAACATGTATGAAAACTAGAGCTAAATCAAGGGACAAACTTGAGACTGCTTGTATATAATGACACAACAAGATTAAAAGATAGGTTCAGTCTACGGTTCAAGCATGAGCATTAAACTAGTAACAGGACGATGCAAAATTAAGCTTCTTTACGTGTAATTTCCTCACTTGATTTGCAACATCTACATTGTTTCCTCACCACTGTTAATAGTAATGTAAGTAGTACATGGTATGACTGATGATTACAGTGCTTTGAGGGGTTTTTTTTTGGTGGATTAAAAAAAGAATCTTATAATTCAAAAATGTGAACCTGGCCACTTGAAATTTCTTGCTCACACTCACCTTCAAAAGAGACATCATTTTGCAACCAAATTCTGTGTAAATTAGAATACAAAAGTAGAAGTGCAAACAATTAAGTAAAGACTTTCAATGGGAATTGTAGAAAGGTAAACTGGTACAGTGAAAAGGAAAAATTGACAGGTATTTCTTGTAACAAGGGAAACTGTTTGACATTATTTTGCTTCATATATAATATTTTGGTGACATACGATAGTGGGGGCAAATGCACTTCCCATTGACTCTTAAAGAGGTAAGCGCCACACTTTCATTTCAATGTTACAGAAGACAACTGCTTTTGGGACAATTTTTAATTCAGATTTCTTTCCAAGAAAAATAGACAGAGACTAGAAATTCAACTCCAGTTGCTCTTCAACAAAAAACTACCAAGCAGCATCAACTCTAAGTGTAAAACACATTTGCAGTCTGCACTCAGGGAGACAGATTTCATAACTTCGTGTTGCAGGCAACATGTCTTGTAAAAAACATTCACTAATGTTCTCATTGCTTTGCCCTTTAAGTCTGCTGCAGTCCATCAACCCTCTAACACCACATACATGTAAACTGTTAAAACAAGAGCATCGTCAATAAAGTATCTGTCGACTGACACCATATTTTGCAAATCTGATTACTTTTTGCATCGGCAGTAGCAACATTTCAGCTCCATTTCTTCATACAATATGTAGAAGAATGACATAGTGCAATAATGCCTCTGGCGTTTTTTCACTCAGCTATGCCCAAGGAATTTGAAAGCTTGCTTGTACACTCTGGTCCTTCCACATTGCCCTGTTAGCACACAAAACTCAAACTCCAGGACAAATTCTATACAAGCAGCATCCTTGCAGATTTAAGCCTAAAAAGACTAAATTAAGCTATCATTTTTATCTTGAATCTTAAAAATTGTGCATTGGGTTTGTGTGGCAAGTTTTTGGTACCAGGGGTGCTACAGGGGCGGCTTCTGTGAGAAGCTGCCAGAAGCTTCCCCCCCATGTCTGACAGAGCCAGTGCCAGCCGGCTCCAAGACAGATCCAGCACTGGCCAAGGCCAAGCCTATCGGCCATGGTGGTAGCACCTCTGTGATAACATAGTTAAGGGAAAAAAACCTGTAGTCCAACAACAGCATCAGAGAGAGGAGTGAGAGTATGTGAGAGCAAGAGCTTTGCCAGTGAAGAAGGAGGGGGAGGAGGTGCTCCAGGTGCTGAAGCAGAGAATCCCCTGCTGCCCGTGGTGAGGGCCGTGGTGAGGCAGGCTGTCCCCCTGCAGCCCACGGAGGTTCACGGTGGAGCAGATCTCCTCCTGCACCCCATGGCAGACCCTGCACTGGAGCAGGTGGATGCCCAAAGGAGACTGTGACCCTGTGGGAACCCTGTGCTGGAGCAGGCTCCTGGCAGGACCTGTGGCGAATGGAGAGAGGAGCCCACACTGGAACAGGTTTGCTGTCAGGGCTTGTGACCCTGCAGGGAATCCACGCTGGAGCAGTCTGTGCCTGAAGGGCTGCACCCCAAGGGAGGGACCCACGCTGGAGCAGTTCTTGAAGAACTACAGCCTGTGGAAAGGACCCACATCAGAGCGGTTCGTGAGGGACTGTCTGCCATGGGAGAGACCCCGCACTGGAGCGGGGGAAGCGTGTGAGAAGCCCTCCCCGCCTGAGGGGGAAGGAGCGGCAGAGACAACGTGTGATGAACTGACCACAACCTCCATTCCCCGTCCCCCTGCGCTGCTGGAGGGGAGAGGAGGTACAAAGAAATCTGGAGTGAAGTTGAGCCCGGGAAAAAGGGAGGGGTGGGGGGGAAGGTGTTTTTAAGATTTGGTGTTATTCCTCATTACCCTACTCTGATTTTAATCAGTAATAGATTAAATTAATCTCCCTGAGTCAAGTCTGTTTTGCCCATGATGGTAACCGGTGAGTGATCTCTCCCTGTCCTTACCCCGACCCAGGAGCCTTTCGTTGTATTTTCTCTCCCCTGCCCAGCTGAGGAAGGCAGTGACAGAGCAGCTTTGGTGGGCACCTGGCATCCAGCCAGGGCCAACCCACCACAAATCATAAGCACAAGCTTCACAGTCTCGATAAACAACTGTCAATAGCTGAGTGAACAAAGATTTTCAGTGTCAGGCAGACAACAAAGGCCAAAACGTAGGTTTGACAGCCCTTCCCACATAGGTTTTCAGTATACTTGGACACAAATTCTGCAACTGATTTTTTTTTCATGCTGTGTTTTTTAAGGCAAAAGACATTTTATCCACGCAAACACGGACAGCAGCATGTATACCTATATTAACACTGAATATCAGACTGTTCAATTCCAAAGTGGCAGAGATAAGACTAAATCACATAGAAGGCATCTGGATTTCACAGGGATGAGGATTACAGCACCCACCAAGGTAACTACGAATTAGAGGTAAGTATTTTTTCTTTTTTCGCCCCCCTGCTAAAACAGAAACCCTCTCTAACCACCCAATCAAAGCAAACAACCCCTGAAAATGTAAAAAGCAAGTCTCCCAAAAAACGCACGCTCACCAAGATGAAGCATTTGTTTTGCTAGGGTATAACCTCAATACGCCACGGACTTGGATCAGACACCTCCAAAGGGGTCTTCTAACTTACTGTATCATTTTATGGAAAACAAGGATCAAAGCTGCCACACTAAAACCTGGAGAACCCGTGCCTAGCTGTTCCTCCAGCTGAAGGCAAAGAAATGTGACTGTTGCAGTAATGGCAGTACATCATCTTCACATCCACAAATCTGACATCATTAAAGGAGGCTTTTATTACAGTAGCTAGCCTCTAACTGATTAATTCTCTTAGGTATTTACTTCCCTACCCTTGAAGGGCATAAAGCTTCTCAAGTATGATGTGCAATATTCTGCTCTCTTATCAGCTCAAGAGGGCTATTAGCAATCCTGAAATCCACAGCTCTGTACACATAGGAGAAAGCAACTTCCATTTTCTCCCCATTTTGTGACCAAGTGCTTGTAGTGCATTTTATGCCAAGTTAGATATTGAGTATGATGTGAACAAGTCCTTTCTCTAGTAAGGATTCCGCTCTCTGAAAACAAACTCTATTAATGATTAATAAAGTCATGCCTGCGTCTTGGTTATGAGCAAATAAACAGAAGGCAGAAAACAGAAGATGAACAGAACATTCCCGCATGCTCAGAATTTTATCTTCAGGAACAAACCCATCTTTTTGTTGTTTATGTCACTGAGACTTGTACAACTGATGCATCAAAGGGTTAAAGAACAAGATCTTCCCTAAGAGGTCAAGTCACTGTGCATAAATACTGTTGTGACTACATATTGCAAAAGAACGGAAACACAGTAAATCATCCCATTTTTTTTCTGAGAAATTCTGGGACTATGTTCTGAATTTCCAGGAACAGAAGACAAGCACTGCCAATTCTCACTGCCGGATTTTTATTGAAGAGTTCGAGAATTTGGAAAGGGCTCCTGAAAGCCACTAAAAGGTAGTAGTGCTTTTTTCCACAAAGCTAGAGATTGTTTCTAGGAGAATGCACTCAGTGTGACTGGTTTATGTGCTAACTCCTGAGACAGTTTAAAAAAAAAAAAAAACACACACTCTTACACAAGACCCGAAAGTGTCTGAAAGCAGCAAACATTGCAAACGAAGAATGCAGTAAGAAAGTCAGAGATCTGTATCTTGCTCGTCTCCCCAAAACCAGAAAAATAAAGCGTAGAGGGGGGCTGGCAACAAGGATATTCTAAAGGATATTCTGCAGTGCATGTTCACTTGACCAGGTTCTCATTGCTCTTGCTGTCTGCTTTGAACGTAATCCCAAACTGCAACACGCCAATTTATTCTAAATACTGAAGTTACAGCATTAAGGTCCCAACCTTGGGGACTCTGGAAGAATGTTCTCTATAGCCTTCCATTCATATTAAGTCAGAAAATGTACTGAAAAAAATAGAATACTTCTTCACACTCTAATCTAGAGCATATTTAGTTTAACCTTCTTTCAGCCCTTTCCCAACACAATACTGGCACTGTAGCCAAATCTGAAAGACAAGTTGATGAAAGCTTCTAAGTCAGATTTAGCAGGGGTGGAAAAACAGATGTTCAGGGTTTTTTTAATGTGAACTTCATTTCTGACAGAAGGCACAGTAGTTGTGAATGGGCTTCCAAAGCCTGTCTTTAAACCGGTTACAAGCACTTAGGATAGTCAACACACAGTAAGCTATGAACAAAAATAATTAATTAATAGGGAGACACTTTCCCACCATCTTAAGTCAGTCATGTTGCTTGGACACTTCTAGTCCGCTGACTGCCCCAGACTAAAGCAGATTATCTACAGGGTTTTTAAGAGCAAGGGGAAGGACCAAAGAAAATTTACATTCTTACTGCTTATGAACCACTAAAGACACTATTTTCATGCAGAAGTCTGATATCCAGTAAAGAATCTACAGCTCAAAAATGATTTCCTACAATGTCAATTTTCTTTTATATAGCTCTCTTCTCGCTCAGCTTTGCATCGTGACTCAGATGATACTCTAAATGAATTGGAAGCATAACTTCACAGTATATCAAAATGATGAAGTCCAGGCGCACCTAGTCACATATTCTTTTAAAATCATACGTCCAAGTATAGTAACAGATTTTCAGGACATCAGATTTCTCCAAGTCCATTCTATTTTTATAGTTGCAAAAGCAGTTATAAAGGAACTGTTATGTTTTTTTCTGTTATCAGGAAAAGCATTGAGGTACATTCAGCTGACAACTCACCATAAACTAACATAAGTATTTTAGCTAATTCGAAGTTTCCTGTCGGTGAAAAAAATTGCAGGTCAGCATATTACAAAATAGATGTATAAATCCTATAGAGGTTTGTTGGGGATTTTGTTGTTTGGTTGGTTTTTTGCTTTTCTTTCAAATGAGTAGCCTGACTGTAGTAATCACTACTACTAATGTTCCTCTTGGGAGAAAAAGGTTTCAATGTCATATGATACTCTGTTTAATTATTTGTATATCTGCAGGGCTCAAAATCATAACTGACTCCTTAGGCTGCTAAGCACACTATGAAAACAAGAGAAAAAAGGGTAAAAAAAACAGGTTATGTCCAAAATAACAAATTTGCAGTTCCATAAAAAATACAAAGCATGCACCATGCCTACCACAACTGCCTAAAAAAAAGGCACATTCCTAAATGCATTTTTGCCTAGCACCTTTTAATTGAGCTGAGGTTTTTTTATATATTCTTTGTAATATGCCATATTGGCTGCTTAGATACAGCATAATGGCTTGATAAACATCAGATCTAACCAAGCATGAAAATCTTTGCCTTTGCTCCTACAAATACAGCATTCAGCAAACACTGACACTTTTTGGTGCAAGGCATTTCGCTGGTATCGTAGTTTGCCTTTTTTTTATTTTTTGAAAAAAGTGCCTTCTCCCAAATGTGAACTGGCTATTTTGAGAACAGGTATCAAATCTTAATCAGTATATATTACTAACCCATTTTTTTCAGCAGCAGGTCTTAAATACAGGATGGTAACAGAGACTCTGTTCCCAAACATTAGCAAAACCCACAGAAATGCCAGACAGCTATTAGCAGCTTGATGAAAAGTTTGAATGCACAATCAATCACTGGCACACAGCAATATGATGCTACAAGCTGACAAGAACATGAAGTTTCATAACTTACTATCCGATAAGGAAGATGTAAAAAGGAGTCTGGGCAGCCAGCTAAAGCCATTTGTTCCTTCAAATTTTCTTCAAATTACATCTACTGCTTCGCAGGACCTGCAGAGTACAAACAAACTGTCAGGAACCATACTGAACACATTTCATCAACTTATTATTGAAAACAGTTGGAGGGGGAAGACCAAAAAGAGCAAGATAAGGTGACAAGGATTTGCATCAACTTGGAGTAGCAACTCTGCACATTTGCTGTCTGTAGCCTAGAAAACACACTCAACCTGGTATTTAATTCAAAAGCCCAGAGTAACTCTTCTCAGGCTGGATGGCTCCTCCTCTATTCCTACAGTCCAGGCAAAAAAGAAAGCCTCTCTTCACACCTGGACCCTAACCATCTGAAGATTGGCTCTCACCAGCTGAGGCTATGTTTTCAATTGTGGAAAGAAAACACTGAAATCTGGGAGTTAATTAAGAGGACAGCCACTGACCATAGAATCATTTAGGTTGGAAAAGACTCATAAGATCATCCCAATCACTATGCCACACCTAGTCATACAACTTCTTCTTCCCTTTACTCTTTCCCACTTGCCTTTTCTCTCGTGGCTTTATTCTCACGCAATATACCAAATACAGTGTCCCATGCAAATCTGCATTCAAATATCGCATTTCCTCTTCTGAGTGATTATTAGCAGCTACTTTGCAAGGTGAGTAGTGTTTCTTTTAAGCATCGCTTCCATGATCAGATCGAGCTTGAAAAGAAGTCTACTGCAAACATATTTAGAGGTGCATATGGCTAAAGAACCAAAAGAGAAGGCAGTATTAAAATCACTTTCTTGACAGCAACTTAACTGCTGTTTCGTAAGAAAGAAAACAAAACTAAACAAAAGCATGTAAATATATAAAGCACTATTTGCTGATCCCAGCATGTCTCCCAACCAGGGGCATTCAGCTGGAGACATGCCTGCAGTATGAGACAAGTGATGCCACCTCCGAGCAGATGAAAAAAGGGTAAGTGACAGAGAGAGAGCAGACCGCGACGAAGAGCCAGAACTTTTACTCCTACCACAAGCAAGCTCCTGGCTTGTTCATTGTTAATTGTCAATTATGTATTCAAAACAAAAGCCTGAGTTTTAAACAGGCTACCTGCGGCTCTCTAGTAGGCACGAACTGTCACCAACCAAAAGCTCCCAGCAAGATTTACAGGACAGTTTAGTCATGGACAAGGGTAAAAGACATTTTGGGAAAACTGCTCCCAGAGGAATTGCAGCCTACAGTCCACATAAACCATGCACTTGTCCAGGAAGCTTTATTTTATCCAGTTCCAGGGTAAGTTTAGTTGAGGTATGGCAGCCGCCGCCTCTATCAGAACGGCGGGCAGACTCCTGGGAGCTTCTTTCCAGGAAAGAGTTACTGGGCTTCTGCAGTTTTCCGAGACAGTAACTTTCTGGGGTCAATTCATATAGCCAATTACCTTGGCAGGAAACCAATTTTGGTAACAGCAAGTTTGAAAATCTATGTAACCAAATACATGTAAATCAAGTTGTTTATTCTAGATACTTTTTTCCCCCCATAGCATTTACTTATGTTTAAAACCAAAATCTTACAGGATTCACATGGCAGGGGGCAGTAGGGCACAGGGAGAGGAACGGGGTAAAAAGACTGCCTCAAACATCTAACTCTGTAGGCATGTTATCCAACTTGTACTGTTGCTAGTCTTCGAACACATAAAAAGTGGTCTACAGCTACCTAACTCCCACTCCACACCTAACAGTTTGCAGTCAGTTTTTAAGATGGACCCACAGATTTAATTTTCAGGGCAAGATCTGCCTCATTCACCCAGTTTGTTCTGGGAGAACTAAGCATAGATTTATGGAAACTCTTTTATGTTGGCTGATGTATAAAAAAAAAAGCAGCTTTTCACTTTGGGGAGTACAGTTTTCTGTAAGTACATCTAAAGTGAAATTAGGCAAGGCACTGGAATAGATGTTCTTTAGTTTGTACAATGGTTCAAGAATAAAAAAAATATTGTAAGCCTGAAAACCCATAAATTAAAGAAAGTTTAGGTAAAGGGATAAGGGAAAAGAATTCAGCCTTGCATTGCAACAGTTTTATGTTTATTATCACTTCAGTATTTAAAGAACAGGAAAAGGCACAACTGCTATAAATATAACGTAGGTTATTTAGGACCAAATACCAAAATACTACCCTTTCTCTCAATGTTTCAGCACAAGGCACTGACTCACTTATAGCAAGATAGATTAAATATGTTCCTAAACAATACCAGACCAGTTTGTCTACTCTAGGGCATGCTGCCGTTTATGCCACAGCCCCATTACACCAACGGAAGATCATCAATTACCTCGAACAATAGTTGGAGTCAAGACTGCATAATTTATCAAGACCCATTTGCTTCACTGCTACATTCTTGAGTATTCATTTGTTAACACCGAAGAAACAGAGGAAAGCAATAATCTCTAGATGATATCATTCCTAGTCAGTCATACATTAACACTGATTTAAGATCGCATCTCTTTTGTCTATCTAAAAGCATTTAGCAAAGCAGTCCTACCCTAGGAATACAGAAAGCCTTTGCTCACCTTTAAGATCTAAGGCCCTGTTGTACCATGTCACCTAGTAATAAATTTTATAGGGACAGAACTCTGTACTAATTCATGTGTCCAGCAGATGAAAATTCGGATTTAAAAAGAAAAATGAGCTTCCTTTTGCTATTGTCTTTAAACTTTACTTTTGGCATGCCAGCTCTCTTCAGAGACCGTAACTGCATACAGACTTACATGTCTAACACGCAAGTTAAACAGCACAAATCATAAAGAGATATTTAAGTGCCAAGTTACTGCCCTTTCCCTAAAACACCTCAGATAAGGGAGGAAAACTCCAAAGGATTGTAAATAGAAAACAAGCTATGTAGTCAATCACTGTTACAAAACTCAGTAGCGAGAGGAACTGTCATGCAGCATCGAGCCAGACAGCCTGTGCACATTCAAAACCAAGCGACTTCACATGCTTCTATTGGCTTAAGAGGTCTCCCTTGGACAGAGTCCCTGAAAGAAGGACAGTCACAATAAACCAAGTTTCAAAGGTCGTACGATTCAGTTTGGTATGATATTCTCCAGCCTAAAGAATAGTCTATTGTGAGGCATAGCTTTGACGTCTCGGTCTCTCAGAAGCATTAAACCAACTCATGCCATCTAAACAAAGCTTGACAATCATCCCACATGGAAAATGTTGCAGGTGTGCGTCCCAGAGAATACCGCTGCTCCAAATGAGTTGTTTCTACTCATCCTACCAGAAGATTAAATTATCTATTAATGGCAAATTAAGCCTTTCACCAGGTATGCTTTTTGATTTATTACTTGCTCTCTGCATATTCACAGCAGAGGAAACGGTATCTCACCCAGCACTCTGGAAGCACAGCCAGCCTACGCACCTACAGATACTGTGGTAGGAAGATGGCAGGGGTATGGTCACTCTGCCAATTCAGGAAGTTTTCCAGGTTCTACATGTGCCATCTGTCAAAGTCTTTTCAAGAGAAAAATAATTTTCAAAATGTAATCGCTTGCAGATTAGTTAGGAAAAGGAGGAGAAAAAAAGACAATATTTTAACCTGGCAGAGTTGCAAGACAAGCTCCAGAGCTCTTGAAAACTGGTGTTATGCTCTCTTATGAAAGGTAACTTCATAAATTTTTTGAATACTATTCCCTTTCAAATCCCGGGTATACCATTATTCTTCTGTAATGTTCTGATTTCTGTAACTGATCTACGGGGGGGGGTGGGGTGGGGAGGAAGCTTCAATATAGCCTTAAATTTTGATCTATCTGAAAACCTTTCTCCAAGACCCCAGGTTTAATGTACAGGTTAAAAAACCTTTCCCTCTTTTACATATTTTACTCTCTCAGACATTCGGTGTCATCACTTCATTTCTCTCCACGCTATAGCATGAGGCTTCAAAAACCAAACTTGGATTTTTATAACAAATTACAAAGTCTTTAAACAACTGAGTTCATACAATATTCTCCCCCAAGTCATCTTCAGGGTTGTCTGGGTCAAGTCTACTGGACTCGTAATTTAACATCTTTAAGAGCTAGGGAAAAAAAGACCCTGTCTTGTTGGTCCACGCAAAAAGCCCTCTGCAAGATCTCTTTAGATGGCTTCAAGATAAGGTAGTTAAATGAATGCATCCAGCAAGCATCTACATAGAGGCGCAGGGCATGAGGACACGTGGACTTATACTTTCTTTCTAGTCTACTCCTATTGCCATAGTTACGATGGAAATAAGATTTGGATGAGAGCAGCACGAGGCATGCCAGTGAATTTTCTGTATTTGAAAGACCTGACAGCCAACAGTGTCCCCAGCTGCATTTGAAATGTGGGACCCAGATGTGCTTTTCGGTGCAAAGACAAGATCCACACAACTTCTCACAAGAAGGAAGCCTGACTATGTGGGCTGGAAATAAAGTGCTGCCAGATCCCATAGCTGGCTGGACCAAGGACTCTATGATCTTAAGGGTTTTTTCCAACTTAAATGATTCTACAGTTAGGAGAGGAGATCCTAAAAGTACCCTTGGCAGCACATGCGTTGGCCACCACATTCCATCGTAGCTTTAGCACTCAGTACGTATAAAGACTTCTAAAGAAATTCCCCCTCTTTCAGTGATGGTTTCAGGTAGAGACCGTGGCAGTTTACAGGACTGAGGATGTCCTCCACTCCCAAGATGATCGTTTGGTCAGCAAGACTCAAAGGTTCATTAGTGCAGGCTGGCAAACAAGTACAACTAAAAGACTGACTTTAAACTACTACTGGCTGCTTCCTGCGCAAGGAACAACAGAGGACTGGATTCACCCTTTTATTTTCCACTTTTCCATTTTGCTCACTCCAAACACACGCTTGCTTCTCTCCCCAGCTCTGAGCATCCTTCCCCACACCCAAAGCCGCTGGTTTTCTCACACTGAAAACCAGTACTTGGGCAGCTCCCCTTCAAACAAGTTGTTTCGCCTGATGCTCCAAAACACCTCCTCAGACACTCCAACTGCAAAGGATTCAATGACATTACTGTTGACATCCTGATGGCCTACTGAGATTAATACCAGATAGTATGTAAGAACGCGTGCAGATTTCCCAATTTCTTTCTACTTCCCTTGCATATGCACACACATTGTTACACACACGTACCCAAAAGGCATTTGCAAGTCTACGACATAGAGCAACTGCCTAGCTAGAGTAATACTTTGAATATATCTTTGAAAACAAAGCATTGTTCTAGTTAAAATTTCAAGTGAGTGTCGCGCACTAGAATGAAAAGCACTGTTCAAAATATAAATCATCAATCAAAAGCACTTCAGTTATGTCCAAACACTCCCACGATTCCATACTAAAAAATCTGGTCTTACAAAAAAAGGGAATATAATTCTCTTTGCCATTCTTAATTGCAAAGCTGTTAGTCTAAATATTACACCTTGTAAAGGAAGCCATTTGCCATTGTAATTTTGCCAGAAAGTGAAGAATCTTGGCAACAGCAATTCAGGCTTTTGAAAGCCAAAACAGATACATACTTCAGAAGCAGTACAGAAGAGCTGATGCCATCCCACTTTAAGTCTTGCCAAATAAAATTAAATAAAATATATGCAGTTCAGCATTTCCCGGTTTCCTGAAGCTGGCTAAAATTCTGAAAAGGCTCCTCAAGACTCACAGCCTGTGAATTCATGTTCACCTCCTGACAGGGCAGCTTCACTGACAGCAAGCATAGAAAGTCCTCAGAGAAAAACAGTTCCTTTGTACCTTGCCCATTTAAGTAAGGAATTTTCCCCTTCTCCCTGAAGGAAGTATTCCAGTTTAAAAAACAAACTTATAATGAAGTTTGGAAATATTTATGAAACTCTGCTGTTTCACTATCTCCCTTGATCACTCAAAATCCTCTTCCGCCTCTTTATAGCTAAATCCATAGCTTGAAGCAGGAACTTTGACAACTAAACAGACTGTACCCAAGTCTAAACAAAATGTTAATTAGACAGAAACTGAAATAAAGAACTATGTAGCATACAGTACACAATCCCATCAGGAAGCCATATGCAGAAGTAGGGCAGGTCCATGGATGAATGACTGGGACAAGAGATGCATAGTGAGGCAGCCAAGGACAACTTCAGCCGAAACTGCCATGACTAACGGTCTCTAATTTTGTACATAAGCTTTGTCACTACATTCTTCGCATTCAGAGAACCAAAAAATACTGCCTCTGTCCTCTGAGTTGTCATTTTCTTTCCTCCCCCTTCACTTCCCCCAGTCACATTTCTCATAACACAGAATCCAAAATTTTGTAATTTTGGGAAGTGGTCTAAATAAATATTTCCTTCCGTTATTTTGGGCTTTTACTATTCAACCTGAAGACTTGGAGTGAAATTATACAACAATTAAGATGATTTAATGGCTTGTTACTGCCAAGAACAGTACAGACATCCCACTCTTCATCAGCCCTTGCTCTGCTTTCTTCCCCCATTTCCTCCCAGTAAGTTCATGGCACTCCCTCCTCCCACTTTTGTGCCATGTACGGTCCTTAATGAGTACAGCTTGTGAAGAAAAAAAAGTAATCTTCTGTTGTGTTTATTAACTCATTTGTTTTGCCAGTTAGTTTGCTGCTAAGGAAGCAACTGCAATAAACTTAGATCTGACAAGCAGCTCAGCTGGCACAACGGGAATGGCAGGAGAGCATGAGCAAGAGTGGAAGGGAACAGGATCACCCTTTTCCAGTGGCAGCAAACTATCACGCTGGCCAAGGCAACCTGTGAACTTTCATTTTCTTCGTTTACTGCCATGAGGAGCTGGCAAACCTTTCCTACTGCATGTCCATGAGAATTACTGCTTTCCAGGCATCTCACCAGAGATAAACATTTGGCTACCTGTCCAAACAAAATACAAAGTTGCATTTTCTAGAAGGCATTTATTTTCCCCTTGTGGTAGTGACTCAATTGAAGTCCACTTTTGTTGCGTACTTGCCAAAGCATTGCTTTTTTGGATCCAACGCACTATTAAGCCTCTATGCCTTCAACCTGCCACTGGTATGAAACATCCTTCCCCCTGCATAGGGCCGGGATTTGAAAGCCAGGGGCTCTAGACCTTGAAAACCAGTGGCTCTAGACCCCCAAGCCAGAGACTAAACTACACACAAGACATTTTTCTACTTAACTCCTATACGAACAGAGCAAGTTCAACAGCCTCTGTACAATGCATTTTTGTTGAAGACAGTCACACTGTTACAGATTCTGGTTGAAACTACAGCTTCATCTATGAGTCTGACCCTAAGCATTACACTGGAAAGGTTCACCCAACTCACTCAACTTCCCTTTACTAAGATGACAAGATGGTAGGGTGCTCCCCAGAGCTGTAACCTTTACAGACTCCTGACAACAAAAGTTGAAAAGTTGAGCAAATAGTTGAAACACATCCATGCAGGTGTGACAGAGGGACTCTGAGCAGCAACATACAAAACCTATACCATGTTCCCAACTTCTGTTCCCTCATTTGTCCACAACACTCCTTTATTTTGGAGGGGAATCCTGCAGAGCATGCAGAAGCCTTTCCTCCCCTTCTGACTGATGCAAAAGACAAAGACACATAAGAAAAGAAACAAAGAACAAAAGGCAATCTCTCTTTTTATCACATGACCCACTGATCAGTTTTTCAAACATTTTAAGTCTGTTTCATCCAAATGATCCATTAATCAATCCTTACAGTTATTCACAGCCTATTTTTCTTTGCTTGGATGCTTTTTGCAAGGAAGTTTCCTTCTCGGTAGGGTTTATGCAGGGGGCTCAGTAAAGCTTCTCACCAAGCCTGCTGTTTTATTGTAACACAGTACAGGCTACAGAGCACTGACCATAAGACTGACCTCAAAACTAAAATCCATCCTTGTGCACAGAAAGCCATACGCAGACATCTATCTATCAGTACCATCCACATTCCTCTCTACATCTCTCCTAACCGCCAAAGTTTTCAGGTGGGTCAAAATACTTTTCTTGGATTTAGAAAATAATCCTTGCAGAGCAAGGACATTAGACAAGTTTTTCATTTTGATGATTTACAGGGCTTAATACCAATAGTTAACACAGTAAGTGTACATGTGTCACTTGCTGTTCTCTTAGTACAAGATTTTTTTCAAGAGTTATTAACTAGGATTATCAAAAGCTTTTATTTAGACAGCAAGGTTCATGTTTTTAAAGCAAATCAATTGACAGAGGCTTTTACGGTTATCTATAATTTACGTGCATGAATAAGCACTAGTTTATTTACATCGTCTAGTACCATATAAACGGTTGAAGCTGGAGGGCAAGTTAAGACATTTCAATTTAAACAGCATGCTACTCACTAAGATGAGATACCGTAAGAGGTACGCTTAAGTGCACGGGTTATTCTCAATATACCTCTTGTTCACACGATTAGAACGCTCAAAAGAAAGCCCTTCTGCTTAGCCTCTGAACAAGTTACACGCTGTGAGCACAGACGCATTCCCCAATATCAACAGTACATTAATTCACCCTCCAAAGAATTTTGTGGTGACATATTCCCAAATACAGCTCATTCTAAAGAATTTCAACAGTTCAAACAATTAAGATAAAAGACACCACAAATCAGCTGAAATGCAACAAAGCAGTAAGTAATACTAGTAAGTAGTAAAAACAAACAAGCAAACCCATTTTACCTCTCATGCACAGCAAAGCACGAGTTACCATACTACAGCTGGTAAGGAATAACTCATTACAGCCATAAGTAACTCAACCATATAAGTGAGCCCTGGACTACATCAATCCCAAGCAAGAAGACGACAGCCAGCTCTGCTTCTAGTTGCAATAGAGAGCAAGCAGGCAATTCTAGCAAATACCGTGTTGCTCTCAAGACAAACAGAAACAGTCATCTTATTCAAGAGGGATATAGAAAAGAAGTACAAGAAGTGCAAACGATAACCCAGAGAAAACTGAAGAAATACATACACCCTTAATTGACCTGAACCTATAAATTGTGCTAGTCCAGCTTGGAGGACGCAATCTGGAGACTGCGCTCACTCACTCCTATGCAATGAAGCACCAGCAGTGCCAGAGTATACTCATTTGCAAAGAACTACTTTCAGTTTTAAGATGCCAGTGTCATAGATACCTCATGTGTATTTTAACACTGCCTTACTAACAAGTCATAACAATCTCTTCTTAGAGCAAAGAGACTATTTTGTAATCTCAGATGCATTTGCTGTTATTATGCAACACACAAGCTCCAAATCCACGGGTGGCTTACAGTTAGCAGCAGGCAATCAGAGCCACAGCAGTGCCTAACCGACTTTCAGGACACAACTAAAATGTTACGGGTGCTCTATTCTTGAATACAGGCTGCAAGTTTCTAATAAATAAATAAATAGGAGACAGGAAATGGCTCTTATGCTTTTGAAAGCCCTTGGAAAAACAGTTCCAAGCTGACATCTCAAAAGTAAGTATGTTGACCTACTTGCAAATATACCACCCTGGGACAAACATGGCATAGCTTTTCCAACTAAGTGTAAACAAAACAGAAAACAAACTTACAGAATAGGTTAATATTTTGTAGAAGAGTTAATGCGTTAATGTTCAACGGAAAGCTGAAGTCTGGCCAACTGATCACATGTTCCATGTGCATTAGTGTACATTTATTTATTGCTATTAACTTGCACCTGCAGAGAGAGGAAGAAAGAGAATATTCCTTCCTTTGATCTTGAAGGTCACAAGGTAACTGAAATCCCAGCTTGATGAAAACTCTGGTGAGGTTGCAAGTGTCACAGCTTCCCTCAACCCTTCCAAAACGCAGTGTTGGAAAGCACAGGAAAGAAAACTGAAGTAATACCACCCAGGCTTCATAGACTATGTCTACTTAATTAGAATGGTATTTTGGCAGCACCCAAAGATTACATATCGAAGGTTGGGTAGCAGGCCAAATACTTGACTTGAACTAGACTATTTTGCCAAGCCACCTACATTAAGAGCTACTTCCCTGTTCTTTCAGGGTGCCATAAAGGAAATCTCTTGTTTCAGGCCTTATAAGACTATTTAACAGAGGCACGAAACAGTGAACGTCACCAGCACTGAAGGTTAACTAGATATGCGTTAAGTAAGAAACATCCCTAGTTAACCTTCAGACTACAGAGCAGCTGAAAGGTAGCATTTGTTCTCAAAGTGTGTAGGCTCCAGATGTAGCCAAAGTGCCTTTCCTACGTACTGATGTATTTTAACCCACAAAACACCTGTACTCCAAGCCTGGAACCCACACACAGGTCCCACCTGCACTCTCCCCTCCCCAAGGCTGTCCAACTGGTACTGGCAGCAATAGAAGGGAGGGAGAAGACAGCACATAAATGTCCCCATAGACAACATTGCTTTATAGGCCTGCAGCGCTTTGCCCACAGAAACCAATCAACATCCAGGCTATGTCCAGAGCTGACCACAACTCTACTACAGGATAGGAGGAAAGGCAGGAGTACCCTGCGTGGTGGTATGCGTGCAGGGTTCAGGGGAAATGTATGCCCTGCACTGTCACATCAGTCAGCGAGGAGGAACAGGAACTCCTTAAGTGCAGTTCCTCTCATTTCAAGGAGCCAATGAAGAGGTCAGAGAAAGTTGGGGTTTGAACTAAATGATCTCAGGAGGCCCCTTCCAACCTACATGATTCAGTGAGGCACATCACTGGAGAGCCGGGTTCTCTCCACTGACTACAAAGGGAATTTAGAATACTGGCTCAGATGTAGACATCCATGATCTAGATACTTAAAATAACTAGAGGAATCCCTCCCCAGTGTACAGTACTTCAAATTCTCAGCACCTCTGGACAAGACTGACAATCACGCCAGACCAGTCCCACAGTATCTCCAGACGCTTAGTCTCTGTACTGAAGTCGATCCTGACAACGCTTCAGCTTCTCCCAGCAACTTTCTGGATTTCACTCTGTGTGTGTGTGTGTGTGTGTACATATACAAATATTATACACTTGCACTTACATACGTGCATGTGAACTCAGTAAGTAGATTAAGAGCTTCTTTAGCAGCAGTACAGAATGCAAAGGATAATCCCTTCGGCCAACATGCCAGAATTCAGTGTTGTGAATGCTCCACCTCACAAAAAACCCCAAACACCTAGCTTGGTTCTCCTTCCTGACTTTCTTTGCTGTTTGACACACAGGTTCTGTTCATACTTTCCTCTTCAAAAAAGTTCTCCCCTCTCTCGAAACACACTGCAGTGTAGTAAAACAAAAGATTTCTCAAAAAAGCAGCAGATAAGTTCTCTTGCAAAGGCCTCTCTGAATATCAGAAATTTGAAATTTCCAATTGCTACTCTTAATTGATGACATAACAATTCAAGAGTTTCTTTTTTGTCCCTTTATATTTTGATCTATAAAAGCACTCAGTCATCATTAATACAGTCAATTTGACAGATGCATTAGAAGTCTCGATTTTCATTTCAGCCTCACTAATTAGCAGTACCACTTTATTAAAACTCAGTTCTACATGAAGAGACCGCTTCACAGAACTGCCTGCTTTAGACCAATACTTAGCCACAGGCTTCCACGCTACTTTGTCACTAGAAGAGGACAAATATCTCCTTCATCTAAGGCTCTGATGCTTACACATCTCAGAGCTTGTAACGTTCCCCTCCTTCAAACGGGCAGCAGTACCACAGAATTTGCCACCAATGTCTGATACCCTCGCCTCTTTATGGCATTATTGGTCTCAGGTAACTGACACTATGACTTGGAAACCATCCCGTTTGTTTTCTGCAACATCTTTGCCTACGTATCTTTTCTAGTCCGATAACTCATGTAAGCTGATAGGCCTAAAATAAGCAGCAGAATTTTCATGAGGATTGGCTCATTTAACTAAATGAGAACTTCTTCATTATACTAACCCAAAAAGGTTCCCTCCAAAACACAGGACAGAAGCACAAGTTTACAGAAGCTGGATGCCTCTCAAGAGACAGGTTTGAGAAGGCTACTTCACAGGGAAGAAGTGCTCTTCTTCATGGCAGGGGAAGATAGCTGTGGTTCCCAGAAAAGCTCCCAGCTGTAAACCTTCCCATTGTTGTCTCCTGAACTACAGGCATACCATCATACCTGAAGTGCAACAGCACATTGGCCAGTACAGCACCCTGGTCAGTCTCAGTGGGACTACTCAGAACAGCAAAGCAAGCAGCAGGAATAATATGGATATAATTTTTCTTACAACTGCAAGTAGCAACTCTGGCCAAAAAAAGATCTTGCAGCTAGAGTAAAGAAACACATGGTAGCAGAAACCCACTACCAACAGATAGGGAAATAGAAATATTGAGCCAAGGAACAACACATCTGAATTCTGCCCATCATCTGAGGGGTTGAAAGATGTGGCTGTTTTCTACCAGACTTTGATAATGGATCCCTAGCAGTCTTTTGACACAGAACTCTATCTAGTAGGTTAAGCCTTTTAAGGTTTAATGTCTCATGAGGTAAGTTTTTAAATGCAAAAAAGCCTTACAAAGAGCAGAATCACTCCAGTTTTGCACCAAGTCAGAACAAGCCATTCCCTCTGTGGAGACCACGTGTGCCAAGAAGGCTTAGGCTCCAGCTCTCAGCACCTGAGCAGCACTCAAGTTTTCATTTTCTGGAAGGAAGGTACAACACACCTGCTGAGCAAATGATCAGCAAAGTTAAGAAATTGCCCTGTACTGTCAGACAAAGTTAAGTAAATATGTGATTCCTACTTACTGGAACCTTCTCCCTGGTATCCAGTGACAGGATGCGTGGGAATGGTTCAAAGCTGCATCAAGGGAGGTTCAGACTAGATATGAGGAAATATTTCCTTTACCAAGAGGGTGGTCAAACACCGGAGCAGGCTTCCTAGAGAGGTGGTCAATGCCCTACGCCTGTCAGTGTTTAAGAGGCATCTAGACAATGCCCTTAATAATATGCTTTAAGCTTTAGTCAGCCTTGAGTGACCAGGAAGTTGGACTAGATGATCATTGCAGGTCCCTTTCAACTCGAAATATTCTATTCCATTCATAGGAGAATATTCCTTTACTCCAAAATGGCTTTATCTGAATGAAAGCTCCTAAAGCGACGTTCAGGACGTTCTCTTTAATTTGTAAGATTTTCCTGATATATTAGCAAAAGGTCCACATGCACTGGCAGTGAGTTATTTCCAGTGCTGCCTCAACACTACTTCTAAAAACATCCACCTTGGAACACACTTGGGTGCACCCTGGCCATCAAATTCAAGTTGCTTATGGAAAAAACAACAGTTGGTTGAGACACGGTAAATTATTCCTCAACAACCCTATTCTGTCTCAAAGCAAGAGCAAAACCAGTTAAGAGTCAACAGCAGTTTAGGAGAAAACAGTTTTATTTGACACTGAAATGGACTGGGAAGCTCAGGGGGATCAACTGCCCTGCCTGAGGGGAAGGGCTGACTGCATCCCATGCCCATCTTGGGAGCCACTTGACCACCACCGCCATGGCAAGGTTCACAGTGCCCCAAATTTTATACAGGATGCCCGCTTCTCATCTCGCAACCTCAGTTTCAGCATGTAGCTCTTGGCCAAACCACCGCTTGCACCGATCACTGGTCATTCGCATCTGACAGCGAGGGACTGGTTAACAGTACGAATTTCACAAGCCCTCAATTACAAAACAGATATGAGCAAACACTCTGTTGGCAATTAGAGCTCCATCTTTATTTTATTTATTCTAGTATAAAAGCAGATGTTGCAGTTATTTGACGGTTTTCACAAACTTAATTGTTGTTAATCATTCCCATGAAGTGGAGACAGACAGACGCCACCCGTACTTTGTGAAGAAGATAGCATCCTGCAGGGTATGAGTAATAAAAGACAGTATTGTCTGCCTTCTCCCTCCTGTGTGAAATACAAGGGTATTGGGATTGGCCGGCAGCATGGAAGAAAACGAACGAACAAATGACTCAGCTGTTTTATTTATTTTTTTGGAGGATACATCTGCTATAGGACTGCACTGTGACACCAAGACTTCTTTCCCCTCCCAGAAGCGGGTGAAGCTTCCAAGCGCCAGCTAAGGAAACGCCATATTTAGACTTCACGACGCCTGAAACAGCTGATACACAAAGCACCCTGTCCACCTCATTAAGCATCACTCAGGCTGTAGTATTAAGAAGCTAAGTGTCAAGTTTCACGGGGCAGTATCAGGTTTCATAAACAAGTTCTCAGACCAGACAAGAAAGCAGCGTTTCACGATGAGCTAGGAACATTGCAAAAGACAAGAGAGCTTCCCAGGTCTTTTCCTTTGCTAGTGGGAGGCTAGCCCGAGACTTCTTGCTCAGGCGTGGAAATTATGTATTCATCTTTTTGCTGCAGAACTTGACAACTAAGGTCTCTAACCAAGTACATTCCTCTGACTTTGTTCTGCCAAGTGTACTGGAAGATGTTAACTTGGTGTCCCAGTAACTTGAGAACAGGCAACGCAGAGAAGGGACACTGAAGTTCAGAAGCGAAACACAGGACGTACTGATGCTGCAACAGGCACCCCCTATAACCTAAGGCAAAAGCCTCAGAAGTCCGGATAGTGAAGATCAGTTTCATGTTTATGGTTACCTTCAAACAAATGCCCAGAGTGAACTTGGACATAAGGCTGAACCCAAAGACAAGACTGGAATGGCATCTGCTGTCAGTTCTAATGCAAAATACAGTAAATCAAGTCTTTCCTCCCTCTTACCCCAAAACTTGCCTTAGCTGCAAACATCTTCAGGGTGTCTTGGCAGGAAGAAACCATAAGGACCATTTTTGCTTTAGTTCCTTAAGAGATGTTATGTTTGTTCATAAAAAAAAAAGTCAACCTCCAAAAGTTCACCAGGCATCCTATTTTTTAATATACGTACACACAAAGCAACTGCTGACAGATGACATTTTAAGAGCAGCATAAAAAGACTGTAATAAGTTGCTAGAATGGAAAGAATTCAGCCAAGATTTCTGAAGGAAAACATCAAACTGCCAAGCTGTTAATTACCAGATATACCCTGTCACACCTAAATCAATTTGAACATAGCACGGAAGATGGTAAGTCAGATCAGTTTTCAGAAGCGAGTGCAAGGTAAATTTCAGGGAACTGAAAAATCAGGAAGTGACTTCTTTAACAAAAGAACTAGTTAAAACTAGGTAACGTAGACATGGTTAATAAGTAAGATGCCACGAGGAAGGGTCAGAACAGCTTTTGCAGAAGTTATGACTCAAACCCTACCCAAGGTTTACGGTAATGTCTGGACAAAGACACATTTGGACATTAACTCTAACTGGGGACAATCAGAAAGATCTGAACTGCTGTAGTTTGCAGGAGTGGTTCCCCACTTCACACCCAGCTGAAGGAAAAGAATTACAGGTAGGAAAACACACAGCTTTTTTTCTATACACAGAGTCTCAAAAATTACTGTAGCAGCCATTCTTTTCAATGTAAGCTCTCTGAAACCTGAGGTGAACCTCTCTGAAACAGGGAGGTGACACAATGTTTGCAGGCAGTATGATGTGTTCAGTCATCAGAGCTGGAGCTTCATGCAAAGAGCACTAGAATGATCTCATGATCATGAGCAAATGGACAACACTGATTTAACTTCCGCAAACTCAAGCCAATGTACAAAAAGAAAAATAACCCTGCCTGTGTGTACCACTGAAGTAAGTGTCAAGGGTCTTGTCTTGTTTGAAAGTATCATCTTGGGGTAGGGAAGAGCAGACAATCCCTCACAAGGAGATAAAGGATTAGAATTAAGGAAGTGCTGCAAGCAAAGCAGAATCATGACAAGTCATTAAACCCAGGGCACATCCACTTCTCGACAACTGTGGGCTGTTACGACACTGTAAGAGTAAAACAGAATTAGAAAGAGCACATGGAAGAATTCCTAAAGCAGAATCTAGCAGAACTGGATCATTCAGCATGGAGAAGAGAGAGCTGAGGGAGCAGAGGACAGACATCTAGGCAGTTATGGAAGACACGCACGAAGCGCACAGAGAATGACCATTCCCTCTCAAAAGAAAGGGGTAGGTAAGAGATCTGAAGTGGACAGTAAACACGAAAATCATTTCCATGGGGTAACTGGACCTATCAATATGTTAAAAATTATAATTTAGGCTAAGCACTGGAGAAAGCTTATCAGGAGACAGCAACCATAGTAATGGAGATGCACACTCCAGAGAACTGCAGCACAGCTCACCATGAAGCAGAAGGCCCCAGAAGCAGAGGAAAACTTGCAGACTTTCTACCTAAGCAACTGCTACCAATGGCCCAGAGCCACACAAAACTGTTCTTGGTTAACCTGTGGTCTGATCCACTGGAGCTACGCTTATCCAGAGGAACAACCATAACTACGCTCACTCTTGGACAGATTATTGCCCTTTTTCCCCCAATGGAGCCCTGTACTAACTCCATTTTCAAACGGAGAAACCAAGACAGCTGGAAAGGATTTTGAGGTCACCCAGCAGGCCCCGGGCACAGGCAGAAGGCGGGTTTCTGAGCCATGAGGTTTGCATTCAAGACATCACTATTCCCAGCTGCCAGCCCCAGGTCTCTCTGCTCCATGTCATGTCCCCCCACCAGAGACAGCAGAGCAGAGGGCTCCTCGCCCCTCAGCTAGGCTCATTAATGTAGCCCTTTCACATGAACTAAGTTTGCAATTCAAATTAACACCATGAATTACTTTTTTTTAAATTAATATTCCTGGCTGTGAATTGTGGGCACTAGATGTTAACCTAACTGGGATGGTGAAGGCGACCTGGAGGGAAAGCCACATTCACAGAGAGGTCCAGAACCACCACCTCAGCACCACCACGCCGCATCCTCCAGAAAACACTGCATCAATTTAACAGATTTGCACCTTTAACAATTTGGCACAGACCTAAAAACTACAGTTGCTAGGCATCCTCCATGTAACATTTACTTTTAACAGCAAGTCCCGCAGGCTGCTGCAGTGTGCAGAAGGTAAGATCCATGCAGCTTGCGAGCTGACAAGCACATGCCTAAATGCTGGCTCTCTACAACACAAAACATGAACTGCTTCGCCAGGGTGCCTCTCCCACCATTTCCATGGGAATTTACTACATCCAGGACGTGACATGTTTCAGCGCTGACTACGAAAGGTGCCACTTTCATAATGGGTATCTAGGAAGCCTCTTTCTTTGCATTTCAGGCCAGGACAAGAGCAAATCGAAATCTAAGATTTTAAAGAGCATGAAGCCTCCTGCACAAGTGTGATAAAGTCCGCCTGAAATCACAACATAAGTTCAATGCCATACTGAAAGCTGTTAACAGACCACAGCTGAACAAGGCCTTGAACAACTCTTACGAGCTTTTTGTTTTGAATAAAACGAAAAGCTACTTTCAAAATAGCATGAGAGTCACAACACCAGAAAGATTCTGGCTTTTTCATGTTCTCAAAATAGCATGCTAGAAAGATGTCTACAAAAATAGAAGTTTTAGGTGCATTTAGGTTTCATCTCCAGCATCAGCACAAGTCTATCCAATGCAGCATTTGCATAAGGCTACATGCATAACCCTGTCCTGATGAGCAGCAGGGAAGTGGGACCAAAACCGCAACTGATCACTTGAAAGCCCTCCAAGACCAAAGGATTGGGATGCTGGAGCATGCTTGCTCCTTCCCCAGCGCCTCGCACACTCTGCACACAGAAAAATTCAGATTCCTCTAACTCACTTCACTGAAATCTGAGCGATCTAATAGAAAGCAGCAGCATGCAGCATCACCAAAAATAACACCATGAGAGAGAAACTACTGAAGTGTAAAGTAATGCTTTGTTTCAGGTGCTTGAACGTCCAAGTTCTTTTCACTGTACTACTTGACACAGGAAAGCAAGCAGCACATTTCCCTTCTCCTCCATAGGCAAACCAGGGACAAGTTACCACCTTCAAACCAGCCCCTCGGCTTCTTGGCTGCCCAGATCCACCCTCGCTGCGCTTCTGCAGGGCAGGGCGACGCTTGCTCGCTGCGACAGGGAGGGCACCGTGCGGCAACCCTCACCTCCCGCTCCCTGCCTTCTAGGAATTACCCAAGCCACCTCTGGAGGATTAGGAGCTGTAATGCTATTAAACACTGCAATATTAAAATCTGAACTAAAGCACACAAAGTCTGCCTTAAGAGGAGGATTTTTTAAAATTTCTTTTAACCTCTGGGAAAGCATCTAAGGAACACAGCGAGGAAGCAGAGTCAAAACCGGCAACTCTGCAAGCAAAACAGACGAGTTTACTTGCACATTGCAGCCTGCCTGCTACTTCAGATTACTGACTGCAGAGCAACAAGTTATTCTCTCCCTAATTGGGTCCCAGTCTAAAATAGTCCTGTTATTTTTAGTATAGTACTTAAGTATCTGAACTGTGCCCTGTACTGCCAAAGCTGGCACGCGTCCCTGGCCATACCAGGAATTCTGATATCAAACAAGAACACACAAGCCACATATCCAGGCCGACTTTTGTTCTTCTGCGTTGTCTTTAGCGTGTGACTTTAAAGACTTTAAACACTAACAGCCGGCCAAAAATGGCACAGGCTTATATGCTAATTCTGCATTTAAAGCCTCTCTACCAGCTACTGTGCAACAGGAGAATCAACTCGGGAAGGAAAGAGCGAGGGTTGCAATACCACTAATTAAAGAGACAGTCAGTTTGCTCTTAGCAGAGCAGCGTACAGACAGAAGATAAGAATGGGATTATTTCACCTCCGTTTTGCCCGTTCTGAGCTCGTACAAGTTCTGGAGCACTGGAAAAGAGGAAAAATCTGAAATGCATCCTGTAACTCATCCCTCTTCCATCCCCTTCCGCACTGCACATAGACTATGGATAAATTTAAACTAGTAAAGAAACAAAAGGCCTGTGTTAAATATGTTTACACACACACACAGAAGGAGGATTATGTAAGCTCTGTCTAACAAACAATATGCTTCTTCTGCAGAAGAAATGAGATATGATCAAAGCAAGACTTGTGCGTGTTTCCAAGTCAGTCTTCCCACCTTCCATCAAAGGGGTGACAACCGTGCTGCAGCACGCTAATTCTGGAGCACAGAGAGCAGAACAAAAACTGAACCAGCCACAGGCTGCTCCACCAAAGACCACCTGCCTCCGTAAGCTTACTGCCACTTACCTTGTGCTTCCATCATAAACTCATTTTTGTTAGACCAGGAAGAAAAGTTCCCATGAGGAATTTACTCTGCCTTTTTATCAAGTACTTTGCAGAAGGGAAGTCAACTCTACGAAAGAGCTTTCAAGACAAGATCCTAACTTGAAAGACGGCTGCCAGCCAACAAAAATTTGTTAGTCTGTATTACCGCTAGACCATCTGTTCTCGAAACTGTACGTTCATTTTCAGAAGGGTTCGTATTTTGTGAACAGTATTAGCATTGTTCACTGTCTCCGCTCTGTAAACATCCCCTCATCCAACATGCTTCTAGATCTGGTGGTGACACAGGACCAAGCCTCTACTTTATCATATGATTATCTAGCCATTTTGGGTTCATTGGTACATTTCAGTACTTTCTATTTTAAACTACTGTAATCTACTCTGCTAGTCAGCAAAAGCACCGTATATAAAGTCTCACATGGCTTCTGAATTACGGCTGAGCTGATCAGGGGCACCACCTGAATGATGTTCTCAAACCCAAATAGGAAAAAATCAGCTGAGGTGAAGATTCAACCTTTTGCCATTTGCCCATTAACCACTTCAGTGTGTTGATTCTGTATGAAAGAACTTGTCCTTGTATCTGAAGAGAGCTTTCTACCACTGACTGACTGTTCTCTCTCATCTCCAGTTTTTAATTGGCTTCCAGTTAATCCTCAGACTCAAAATATTAAAGTTTTCCTGTTGCGCATACATGACAAAAAGCAAGCAACAGTTAGTTCTTTTCCCTTGCTAGCTAAAGAGGTCAAGCAAAGTTCATTTGTTTGGACTCCACTAAAAGAGCAATAGCCTGAAGACGATTATTACAATACCAAAATAATTGAAGGTGAAGCGAGAGATATAAAAAAAAAAATCAAAAACTCTTTCCATAATTCCACAACAATAAAATCATGGTTAAGGGAAAAGTCAGTGCACTCATCACTTTCTCAAGGTAACACGGCCAAAACAAAAAAAAAAATGCTAATACTAGTGATGATAGGATGGGGGGGGAGGCGGAGAAGAAAAAATAAAGGAAAGCACAGATCAGACACTACTTAGATGAATCAACCTTCTCTCAAACTAGCCAGTTCTCATGACATTTGGTCATGAACATGTTGAATAGTTTGGGTTTTTCTTAAAGCTTCAAACTATTAGCAGTTATTTCTGAGACTTCATAGAGGATTGACCAGGTAACAGAGGCTGGAGAACTGCAAACAGTGATATCCTAAAGAAGTGGGAGGGGAAAAGAGTGGAAAGAACAACCCGAAGAATGATAGTTGTTGCTTACTTGCACATGGATTGCCGTTAAACCCATCTACTAGCACCAAGAAAAAAATAAAAGATCGAACTCAACAAAACCTGTTTGTTCATGTATAAGCCAGATCAAAACAACTCAACTTTCTACTATGGCAGAATAATATACTTCAGGAATATAGAAGCACTAGACACTGAATCTCAACATTAGCAAAACTATGTCAAAAAGTCAAACTGTGTTTTATGAAAAGTTAAGAAAACTGTCATACAGTTATCAATGCAAACAGTCAGATTATGGTAGATCTGAAAGTGCCTGGAACTGCACTGACCTGCCATTTGCTCATAGTCAGAAAAATGGAAAGACTCACAAAATGGCGTGACATACCAAGTAACCTCTGCAGAGATCTGCCCTGATCCTACGCTATTCTAATACTAACGATCCTGATAACAAAGGAGAAAATGACACTCATTAAACTTGGGGAAGCTGCTAACTTAAGGCTGCCAGCTTGCTGGAAAACTGAATTCAAAGGAAGTTTTAGAAACTGGAAAATTCTTTGTTGAGAAAGAGGCAAGTATCATACAGGAACACATAGAGGGACATATGCGAGAATCGTGAAGCAACAGTTCTGTTCCACTCATGTCTGATAAAGCTTCTAGCACGATGTTGTATCCAGTCTTCAGCAAATTTCAGAGAAGATCAACTGGAAAGAATCCAAGCAAAAGCAATAGAAACATCACAGAATTAGAAAACCATGACATCTGGGAGGAAAAAAAGAAAAAACAGAATGAACTGGAGCTCATCCAGAAGAAGAGAAACTAAGGGTCACGATTATACCTTCCGAACATATGAAAGCCTGCTGCAAAGAAAGAAGGAAGAGTCTGTTCTCCATGCCCACAACTTTCAGAAGAAGAAACAGAAAGGTTTAAAAAGCAGCAAAGATTTAGGAAAACGTGACTGGGTGGAGTGGCAGGGAGGGTGTGGTGGAGGGCACCGGGGAAAGAGGAAAGAAAAACACCAAGTCAAAATTGCCAAAAGGAAAAAAAACAATGAGTCGACAGACAGACTGGGGAGCATGCAAGAGTTTCCCCATCACTGTCACCAAACTGCCATTGGAAAACACAACCGTACCCCAGCTTTTCATTGACTGGTTGACCTCTCTAAAGTTTCCTCTCTAAATCTAGGACTGTGCTACAAGAAAAATAAGCTTAACACGGATGCGTCGTCTCCTGTCTTTCTTATAAGAACATTACACAAAGTGAGAATACCAATGAGCCACATGCCAAGTGTAACCTTCAGAGCTGAAATGTCTTTAAAAAAAACAGAAACAAAAAACAACCCACTGCAATCCTTATGTGTTAAAATATCTTTTTTAAAAGTCTAACCCATGTACTTGCCTCTGTTGATATAAGGATCCAACTATGTCCTAACACTACAAACAAACGAGAACCTGACAACAGAGAGGCACGTGGCCAACACCCTGTGGAGAGCAGTGCTGGGCTGCTCTCGTCTCACTCTGGAGGACAAACAGCAGAAACACCACTTTGACTCTAATGTCTTAAATATTTTTATATGCTCAGCCACAACCTATGAGCTGTAGATAAAAGTCTCAAGGTTTCACTGGTTATCAGGTTTTTGAAGGGTACAAGGAGTGGAGAAATTTCTTCTAGAAGAGCGTGGAAGAGAACCACCCATGCATAGTTACCCCAGCACAATTAGCTGAAGTCAGTGCTGTATGGTGCAACCCTATCATTCTGCCGCTTGGCATTAACACTTGGTAGCAAGCAACTCTGGAGGTTTCCCGAGCGGGGCGGGAGGGGTGGGATGGTGAGGGGGGGTAGAAATCCACACAAACCAAAACCTCAATTCCTTCTTTTTTTTTTTTAAATCTCACTGATTGTGAGCATTGAGCTGTACTCACCAGTGTATTACAAATTGCATTTGCATTTGTTCTCACTGTGTAAAACCTCTGGGAGTATTTACAGGAAACAAACTCTGATTAGACATAACTGCAGCATTATCATCTTATTCAGTCAATTTTCTCTCTTCAGTTCCCCTCCTCACACACCACAGTTTGGCCTCCACCATTTGCATCAACGGAAGTAGCTAGAGACGGGCATTTCACAAATCTCCCAAATCCACTACTCTTGGGTACAAGACTTATTTCAGCCTTCAGCCATGCAACTTGAAGATATTTACGCACGCCACAGGCCTAAGGGGGTCTCTGGAATTGCATTTGCTTTATATCGTACAGTGTCAAAAAGACAGTCATTTGTCATCTTTTCTTGAATATCCCAGAGCAAGATGCTGATGCAGGGATAAATATTTATAAGGCTAGTTCATACAGTTTTCCTTAAATCTGACTAGATCTAACCCTTTCTTAAGATGTAGGAATCATATGTAAATATCACAGCAACAGCAAGGAGGATCTGAGAGTTAAGATCAGGTTTCTATGCAAGGGAGGGGCCCGCTGCAGATTTACAGGATTAGCACCAGCGCCCTTCCCTCACTATCACGAATGACCGTCCGCTCCCCACTTTGCATTTTTACAACTGCAGATACTGGGATGTTGGAGTACAAGGCTGACAGTCAGCAAAGGCAAAGCACTAGTCACTCCTAAAGAGTGGGGAAAATTAAGTATTTTTTAAAAAAAATAAAATCAATAGGCATAGACATTTTAAGTCAAAATAGTTGAGCAGGTATTGCCATTTCACGGAGGCCAGACGTGCCACCATTTGCATTCAGAGCAGCAGCACTTTTGCTCAGGCGCCTCAACGTGTAGTAAATTCTGGAATCCCCGCCTGTCGGAACAGCCACCAGACCACAGGACATGGCAAATAAACATCTACTCAAAAGTGACACTTGTGGTTTAGTCCAGGACTGGAGTCAGGCCAGTTTTAGACGTGAGCTAGCTACCTGTATCACAAGTTGGATGTTTACTACGCATTGTGGTGTAAATACTCAGCTCTTTGCAGATTTTTTTCTTCTTCCTAACACTTCCTCCACCTTTGAAGAGACAATCATCATCTCTAAGAATTTAACTTCCACGAGCCGGGATGTGGAAGCAAACAGAGCAATACAGCCATCACAGGTAAAACGCAGCTCCCAGAAACAGCAGGCTTTTCCCATACAGATGCCAGACAGCAGCTCCAAGGAAGTGTTAGCATTACCCTGAAAAGACAATCATATCAGTAACCATTTTCAGAGCCATGATCTAGCCATGCTGTGAGCTAAGACAGTCCCCCACCCATCACATCATCTTCACCTGAGGGGTGGGGAGGGGAGCAGCCTGCTTTGCCTTTTCTCTCCATCACACATCACACCTACATGACTACAGAAATCCATTTGATTCCTTCTCCTCTCACATTGCTTAGAAGTGGGTGCATTTGGAGGCGGCGGGGGGGTGGATCAAGTCAATTAAAAAGTTCAGTTGTGTCAATATTGCCCTTCTTTCTGCCTTCTCTTCTAGGCTCTCATCACATCTCCCAAACTCCCTCCTTTAAACTAGCTTTCCCTCTCCCCTCCCACTACTGCAAAACACACACATAAGCAAAGAGGTCACTTAGCAAATGTCAATCAAATCCTCAAAACCAGACTGGAATGGTTTCTAACCTTTCTTTTACAGTAAGTGTCACAATTACAAAAAAAAAACCCCAACCATTTTTAGTTGGTGTTCATTTACATTCAAAATCCAGGGTAAATTTACATTCTTAGTTAAATTTTAGGTCTTTAGTCTGTATTAATTTTTTTCTCCCTAACAATGGGATGCAAAAAGGGCAGGCAGACTTTGCAGTGCTCCCTGGTGGAAGACGACATCGTAACTGAAAGCTTTATTAGTTAAGTTAGTTTTAGGGTATAGCTACTTTGGGTTGCTCTGCTTTGGTTTATACGAATCCTGTTATTTCGTCATTGACCAGACAAATCTTTAGGTAGATTACAGCCATGCTGCAAAATTATCTTCAGAGATTAAAAACCCAACCAGTTGCAATCCAGGCTGCACTAAGGCAACAAGGTTGTAAACAGACTCTTCCAATAAAAGTCATAGAAAGTCGTTAACATTAATTTAAGATACCTCCAGTATTTCATTAATTCTAAACTGCTAATGGATTTCAGAGGCAGCACCTCAGGTGAAAAGTCACTTTTGACACAATCCTTTCAGTCCAGCGGTTTCCTATGGACCTCATTCGACATGGCTAGGATGTCAGGTAGCACAAGTTACCCCATTACAGCAGTACTTCTAAAAGGTTCCCAGAGGACTGCAGGAAGACATAACCTGAAGCTCTCTCCTCCGAGCCTCTCAGCCCCACACACGGCCACACCCCTGCAAAGCTCCCACACTACCACCGCACCCAACAGACCCCCGGCCCAGCTTCGAACCATAGTTCCAAAACAAACCAGCTCCACGCACATCATGTTGCTGAAAGACTTTGTCGTAAGGTCCCGGGTGTACCGATGAAGTGTTCGATGTGCATGGATGTGGCATAGAAACCCTGGATGTTTTTAAGGAACTACAGAAGAGATATGCCCCACTCAGGCACCATAAAAGGGCTGTATAATATTGTAAATATAGTCAGAGTACCTACTCTACTCACTAAACCAGTAAGTTTCAATTGAAACCATGCCAATGATGCCCTGCAGAAGGACACTTGTCACCCCAGCTGTGAGAAACAGCACATCTTCCCACGCACATAAATACTCAGCTTTATATACAGGTCAGTTATAAGGCCTATACCAAACTCCAGCATACCGCAGAACTATGTCAAGGCTCACCAAAGATCCTTCGTGAGCAAGTCTTCAACAGCCGTAAGATATTCCAGAATTTCTGTACCACAGACACAATCCCTACCATGAAAACCTACTTTAACTCACAGTGTCAGTACAGCACATTAACACAAAGCACAAGTGGCAAACCGGTCTTACTGCAAGATCACCTTTTTTTTGGCACACCTTTTCAAGACGCTTCCTCCTCTGCCTTACAATAGTGGTGCTCACTACCAACTCCAGCTCCCTGTACTTGGTCACCATTGGGGACTTCTGGCAGTTGTCACAACCCTGAGATTCATACACCCCACCCACAGAGAAAGAAAAAGGGTGTTAGGGTAGCCATGAGGGGAAACAGCATGGCCACATTGCTGCTGGGAGCAGCAGATGATACTGCTGAAGGAGCTGCAGGGAGGCAGCCCTGGTCTCAGGACAGATAAAGCAGCTTTGGGAACCTCTGCTCTGCCAGCCAGAACTTCGAAGAGTTTGCAAGCTCCTCACACAAAGCACAGGCTTCCTTGTTTGGCTTCAGAGTTAAGAATTAGAATTGCAGAATTAGAGGATACTGGCAGGAAGAGGTGAACTAAGACCAGCTACGGGATGAAAGCATCATTGCCCACACAGGGCAAGGATTTATGGCTCAACCATACGTTTAGGCAAAAGTTTACTCTGACCACGCAGCCTGAACGTAGATCCATACTCAAAACACTGACTTTAGACAAGCCGCAGTTGCACACAGGAAGAAAGATTCAGTCCCCACACACTTAAAAAAAAAAAACCCACGACCCATGGATTCTTTGGCTGGATGAGTCTTCTCTGAATCACTGCCAAAGTCAGTACAGATACGACATGGCTGAAGTCAAGCACCTAAGTCGGTCAGATATTCTGAGAAGAGAAAGAAACATGGCATTTGTACGCAACTATGTTAGTGTACCCATAAAATTACTTCTCATTCATTACTTCCTTTATCTTCATAGCAGAAAAAACTAATACGGCTACACAAAGCGATTGAAGCGTTATGAGTAGCATTTGGTATAAAACCCGAACTTCGTTCAGCAGCTGGTACAGAGTGCTCTAAGTGAAACATGGGGGATGGGGAGAACATTTAGTATGTTTTGTCACTCTCCAAATGACTTCACAAAAGACAGAAACTGTTTTTAGACAGAGCCAGATCCCTGTAACGAAAGCTCAGAACAGACCTCTTCCTCAGTCCATCCAAGAGCTCACATCTAATGGAGTTGATACTCAGCCAGAAAGAGGAAGTTAGTCAACTAGGTCTAACTGTTTTTGTGATAAAATTATGGGAAAAGCCAACCAGAAATGTTTCTGAAGAGAAACGCCAGTCATGGCTGTGCAATCTAGAACCCAAGTACCCAAGCTCTAGGCCTTCCCAAGCTCTGTTTGGTAAAACGAAGGAAAGCCAATGACATGTCACCTTGTCCCCAAAATTATTCCACATTTACCACAGGCAAAAATAATAACCAAAATTACTAAAGAACTTATTTTGGTTTTCAGTTTGCAGGGTGGGTTTGTTCTTTTTCCAGGCTAAAGCATACTAGCTTCAGCAAAACTGAAAAATTTGCAGCTCTATTCAAGCCAGCCACTCAAGACTCACAGGAGTTTATGGGCAAGACCTGCTCAGCAGCCACCAAGACCACTTCCGAGCAGACACAAGAGCAGTCACCTCTAGTGCCTTTATTTGACTCTGGCTACAGAAACGCTTCTTGGTCAGAGTGGAGCAGCTGAACCAGCTCACAGGCAGCTCTGGGACCACGAGGCTGCAAACAGCCTAGACATTCCAGGAAAAAAACAACATTTCAGCTGGTAACTGGTCTGAAACAACTATGTTTTACCACAACATTTCAGGACAAGTCAACCAAATACCTAGTGTTCCTCATAGCACTATCATAAGTATGAACAGCTATTATTCTCAATATTTCTCATAACATGAATAATGATGGATTTATTACCAGTTACTTCCTCAGTTGCTCTGGTTTATGATGATCTGAAAATAAGATACAGCTACACATACCTTACATAATCTTCCAGGGGAAAGGCTTCTTCAACCCTTTCACATTGTAGATTTTTCACAACAGAAATCGGTATTTCAGCACTCTGAAAGGAAAAAGTGGCTTGTATCACTGACGGCTGCACACTAGCTGTCTCCCTGAAACTCTACCAAGAGCTGCCAAATTCACCTGATAGGCTACTTCACATCACCTACAGAAGTGTCACCTTAGCTCATCTGAATTTTAAAATGAGAGACCTGAGGAACAGACCTTGTAAGGAAGAGTTGGACTGTTGGGCATGAGGATTCCCGGTCTCTGGACATAAGAGAGAAAGCATGGAGAAATGAAGACTTGCCCTTGGTCGATGAGGATTGGGTTAGAGAGCACCTAGACAAACTGAACACCCACAAATCGATGGGTCCCGATGGGATGCACCCACAAGGGCTGAGGAAGCTGGCGGAGGTAATTGCTAAGCCACTCTCCATCATCTTTGAAAAGTCGTGGAGAACAGGAGAGGTGCCTGAGGACTAGAGGAAAGCCAATGTTACTCCAATCTTCAAAAAGGACAAGAAGGCGGACCTGGGAAACTACAGGCCAGTCAGTCTCACCTCCATCCCTGGAAAGGTGATGGAACAGCTCATTCTGGAAGTCATTTCTACGCACATGGAGGAAGAGAAGACTATCCGGAGTAGTCAACATGGATTCACCAAGGGAAAATCCTGCTTGACCAATCTGATAGCTTTCTATGATGGCATGACTGGCTGGGTAGACGAGGGGAGAGCAGTGGATGTTGTCTACCTTGACTTCAGCAAGGCTTTTGACACTGTCTCCCACAACATCCTCATAGGAAAGCTCAGGAAGAGTGGGCTAGATGAGTGTACAGTGCGGTGGGTCAAGAACTGGCTGAGTGGCAGAGCGCAGCGGG
>VZSC01001609.1:106919-142653 GCA_013398225.1 Steatornis caripensis | reverse complement strand
CCCCCGCCAAAGATTTGGTGATCCTCTTACGCTGGTTATTGTTTGGGAAGCATTTGAACTGACCTTTATTTCACCCGTGCCTCAGGGATGAGATCATTTAGAAAATGCCATATGAAAAAAAAAAAGACTTCATTCTGTGAACCACAATGGGGTGACGATACAGCAAGGATATTTACAGCAAATCAATGAATCTGTCTAATTACTATCCTCTAATTTAGAGGATTTGCTTCTACAGTGGGAGGCAGACTACTGGTGGATTGTTCCTCCCTCTTTAAGACCTAGAGCTACATATGTCATGTTGTGAAAATGTGGTACAAAATTGATTCTGAAAAATTGCCTTCAGATTAGTCACCAGGAAGCAATTGGAGTCAGGCCAGGAGCAGATGGCAACTCAAAAGGCAATCCTCTTCCTCCTCGAGAAGTACTATTACTTTGTACTTCAGTAGCGGTATTGATCTAAGAAACCTGCTGCCTTTTACAAACAGGAACAAATGTAATTTTATAGTGCCCTGGTAGCACGGTGAGTAGGATTTCTCTGCCTTAGCACGTGGGGGAACCGATGCATGTGGAAGTTACGTTTACACCATTCCCATGCCCACAGTTTTCCTAGAGATCCCATTCTCCATCTGAAGAAAAATCAGCATCTCTGAAATCCCAGCATTCTGCCACAAGCTTGGCACCCAGATATCAAGCATGTGAAATTAAGGGATGATAATTAGAGGCAAAGCCGTTGGCAAAAAGAGACTTTCCCAAGTCACGGAAGAAAGTGCATAGCAGGACCGGGCCCCAGAACGACTCAGTCCTGGGTTGTGCAGTGTAGGCTCACCCCATGAGCCCACAGGGAGTACCCAGCTACTCCTGAAACTACTTGCCAACACAAAGCACCTCTTGGACAAGTTAAGCACTTGTTTAAAGTGGAACTGAAATTCTGAAAGTGAATACCAGCTAGGCGTTATACCTTGCAGCACAGATGGATACCAGGAACCTGCTGAGCTGGCGAAACTCTCCCCAAACAGGCAGTCGGTACGCTTCCCTAGCTGGGGCCAAGCAAACTCTTTGGTAATGAGTGAGACAGTTTTACAGTGGAAAAAGCAAGAAGGTTTTCCCACTTCTTACACTGATACAGTAACCAATACAGTCATGGTATTGAAATGTGAAGAATTTCAGCCCGAATGTTGGGGGATGGTATAAATAAGTTAATTTGAGAGTGTGAGGAAGCTTGCGTACTTCTCAGACCTTGTTCTGTACATAGTGAGGTCAAAAGCAAAACCCTCAAGCATGAACAACATTGGGCACGTAGCAAAAAACTCTGCTGTGAATTATAGTGCATATATGCAACAGCAGGTCTTAAGTGGGCATAAACTATAGAAGTGGAGCTAGAAAAACGTGTGTCAGCCAAACATCATCTTTGGGTGTATGTTATGTGAAATACATGGCATGGTTTGCAAAGCTCACAGTACCGCTTACGTAGATTTGGGAACTTTGGCATGACTTGAAGTGGGGATTCAGCTCACAAAGATTTTATTTCATGCTTACGGAAGGGTGATTTCTCAGGCGTTTTTGAAAGCTGACTCTTTCAAAACAAAAATCTTTTTAGAATGATCTTCACCATGTAGGTTAGCAAAGGAGAAAAAGAAAGCTGAGCCAACAGGAGACAAAAAATACAAGTTTCTGGAAAGGCAAATCCCTTTTTTCAACTAGCAGTTCAGAAAGTTGGTATGCAAAGAACAAATATACTTTACTTTAAAAAAAAAGTGGTTTGCTTTATAGAATTTAATTGATGTATTAATCTGAGCGTACTTAAATGCCGACACTCATACCCTGACAGGCCACTTTTCAAGAAAACAGGCTGTATTACATACTAGGATGCAATTCTGGTCCCAGTGAGGTCAAAGCGCAAGTTCAAGTCAGACTAGATTTCTTCACCTCTAAACTCTGCAACAATATTGTATAGTTAAAAGTCACTTTTTATTTTAATTGCTTACATAGTAATATTTTAATTGTTCTTTATTTCTAGGAAACTGAAGTGAGATACATTGAGATCTTTATATTTTTTGTCTTCTTAAAATCTTCCCATGCATTGAGGCAATGAGGTAGAGCACATTTCTATTGCCATGTGCGGACTGACTAAATGTTAAGAAACAGCAAGAAATTGAAGTATTTCTCCAGGACAGTAAAACATTACCTAATTCTAAGTTTGCAGAAAACAAGCAGTAACTAACCCTAAAATACTAGTACCGGACCTTGTTGTCATATAGCCCTGATATTTGCAGTCGAAGCATCCTTTCATTCAGATGCGTAGAGCACTGGCTGGGGAACATGGCCCTCATCATAAGAAAATGCAGGCATCCAGTATCACATGATAATCATACATGGCTATATAATTTCAACATCATTGGTATGCATTCCTGCTGCATAACCAAGCATGAATATCTCTGGGAAACACCAGTATCTGCATCATATGATAGGACAGAGACCAAAGGGCATGCAGAAAAGGGAACAAGAGGGAACAGGCTGTGCCGGTAAAAACACTCGATGTGGCGAATATGGTACGGGATGTACATCCATACTCTAGGGATTGATTAAAAGCACATCATCTTTGAGTCGCACCATGCCACAGCAAAGCAAGGCTCACATTTAAAGATGAAGCTGCTGGTGCAGAATAGAGCTGATGTGGAACTGGAAGGCACGGTGAAACCCATGCTTTGACAGACGTGGGACTTTGTTCATTTAACAGATAGCATTCACGTACTCAGACATTCTTCCAGCCTATATTAATTGCTAGACCAGCATATTCAGTGTTACGTATGCAAAGGAAGTAAGTAAATTGTCTTCCATGACCAGCAAAAATCCCTGTCTCCCTTTCTCCTTAAAAAATACAGAAGCCAGTAAAGAGCAGCCCAACATCCTAAGTCCCATTAGTTGTACTACAACAGTTCCCAGGAACTCTGATTGCATGACAGAAAGTCATTGCGCTGGTTGAACAGTGGAAACCATTTCATTATCTGATAGAGCTATTAGCCGATCTCCATCTTATTAGGTGTACCCCATCACTGAATACCCCATAATTGAACTTGACCTCAAATGCAATCATAAGAAGTCAAGCTATTCTCACTTTCTCTAACAGGAGGGTTTCACAACACGGCCACACTGCTGAAAACTCACAACACGAACACTGGATTCTGCATTAAACAGGGCCTTGAATGTACGACAACACTGGCATAGTTGTATCTGTGCAATCTGACCCTGCTGCATATGAGGCTTAAGGACCACGGATAACAACAGAACTGGCTGGGACAACTCGGGTAATCGACACTAGGCCACTAACCCTCTAATTGCAGGTAGTCATAGCAGGCAGAAATTCGGAATACTTGCGGACTCCTATCATCTAATCATCTGAAGAAATTCTCCTACTTAGCGTACAATCCCTTTCATGATCTTATCAAGGTAAATGATAAAGCAATTTAAGTTACTTCCCTCAATTCCTGCGAATTAGAAAATTATGTCAGAATTGCACTCCTCAGGTAGTCTGCAGCCATCTTCTAATTTCCAGCCTAAATATATTCACAGCCAATCTTATTTCCTTCCTGCCACCATTTGCCTGTCTGGTCTATTTGTGACTCAGTCCTTATTTATGACTCACCAGTGTGAAAGATAAGATTTGTGGCTTAGCCAGTGGTCTAATTGCCCAAGCAATAATTGTATTAGAAATGCTCAAAAGGAAGCATGTGAGTGCCCTTCTTAAAGTCCAATTAAGGAAATATGTTTACATCTAAACAACTCTAAATAAAAATTTTAAAATCCATTTGACCTGGAGTTTCCTCGATAAATATTTATGCTATGTTTGCTAATTACTGCAGCAATTTTCTCCCTGATCCTCTTGTTCAACACGTGTACGAGGAACAAGGCAAGGCAGTGTCGATTATACAATTATGCTATCTTTCTCTGTCTCATTAGCCTCCAGTTGCGGGAGTGACCAGCTTTCATGATGTCTGTGCTAGACTGAGGTTCAGATGAGCTTACTGGAGCCGAGGGTACGTGGGCGACTTGGCAGAACAGCTGGAACAAATGGCAAAAGTTATCTTTGCTCGCCGCTCCAAGGGAGCATGTTCTGGCTTGGGTTCGTCAGCTCTGCCCCGTAAAGGTCCAGCTGGAATTTCAGCTGCCTCTGGATGTTGGGATAAGAGCAGTGGACAACAGCATTTTTTTCAAAATGTGCTTAAAACCTCAGTCCTGCAACACACTAATCTTGTTGGGATTGAAGGCTTTGCAAGAGCAAAATTAAAAGGTCATAGCCTGTCTGGAGAAGGACATTTTGGCAGTAGTTATTCATTTTATTGTTCTTGCTGGACAAGCTAGAGGCTTTAGCAACTGATGAGATCTCCATTGTCCTCAGCACCATAAAAAGCCAGAACAAATGGCCAGTTCTTGCCCCAGAGAGGCTTACATTCGGCGGAGAAACATAAAACATTTTCTTGGAAGATGCTATCTTGTTTCATGGCAGTCTATCAAATCCCAATTTCAGCTTTGCTATCCGCCATCTATTTCATGAATGTTATTTCGGGCTCGGTCCTCAGCTGGCACAAATCAAAAATTGTGCTACATAAGTCAGCCGAGCTGTGCTGATTTATGCTTGCTGCGTCACTTCAGCGAAGACAATGAAGTTACGCCAGCTGACATCAGCGCGGGATCTGGCCCTCAGATGCTGTCAATGGCATTTAGTGCCACTCTTCTGTTTCCTCTTCTTCCTTAGCACGGAGGCATTATTCTGGCTGACTGCAAACAGGAGCCAAGGGCGACTCGGCTCCCCTTCCTGCACCCAGCCTTCTTCCCAGCTCATTAACTCCTGGAGGAATGGGGGGTGTGGGAGGGGAGATGATCCAGCCCTTTAGAGGTGGTTCCATTTATAAATATTGACTTTGATGTTAATTTCGTGTAGTTGCTTGTAAAAGTCTTTTAGGCTGAAGCAGAAGGCACACTGCAGATGGCAAGGATATTTTTCACAGTTTTTATGGTGGATAACAATATACTTGACATTTTGCTCATTAAATGTGAGCCCTGGTATGTGAGTAAACATGCTAGGCATCTGCGCTCTAAAATTACCAGTGTGAAAAGCAACAACTCAAATGTTTCAGTCAATAAATGTACAGCACAGAAGCAACATTCAGCAACTTTCTGAATGCTGTGTGCAAGGCAAGGACTGAGTTTGCAGTATTACATGGAAGACTCTAGAACCAACAAGGAAAAAATAACATACTGCTTTACAGTCCATACTTTGCAGGGAGAGGACTGCATCCAAAAAATCTCTAAAGTCAACGTAAACACGTGGTAGACCATACCCATCGATTTATGTTTCTACAGGAAATAGCACGTGCACAGTCAAGCTGCGAAACCACATTGGAAAGAAAGGCAGGTAACCAGAATGAGCTGAGAAGGTAGAAGAGATGAGCTATGGAGGGAAAGGCAGTTTGCCATCAGAAAGAAAAGTAGAACAGGACGGGAAGGAGCAGAAGGACAGATTTTCAGTGCAATGTGAGCCGTTGTGATGAGCGACCAACAGGAACTACCACAGGAAGTTTTCTGCTCCCCATCTTTGGGTTTTGACACATTCTCAAAGAAATGAAAAAGAGAAAGGATGAAAACTCAGATGGAAAGAAGAGCTGGAAGGGTAAGATAGCTGTAGGATCTTGAGCTAGTGCATGCTTTTTATTTGTCTTTTAAACATTCTGGGGATATTACCTTGAGATGGCCGCAATTTTGGGCAGTAGTGAAATAAAACATAACTAGAGGAAGACAAAATTTAGCTTAGGGCATCTTGAGATGTTCACGAATCCCTTCTCTTCCAGAAACCAATACCATGCAGGCAAAGACAGCAAGTTCAAATTTAAAAAATAAAGGATATTTAGATTGAAGTAAGAGGAAGACTTGTGTCTTATAGTTTTATTCGTGGATTTAGTATTTGTTTTGGCACATTTCTTCCTGAAAACCAATTTATTACTTAATTCCGTATGATGGAAATGGGCGTGAAGAAAGGGAGACTGACTGTATGAAACGGTGATTTATTTAGAATAGACCAGGAGGATTAAGGTAATGCTAACTTCTTCATTATCCTCCATCTCTCACAGCAGTATTGGCCTATAAAACATGGGTTTTTTATTTGCCAATACATATAGATGTCCTCTCCCTTTTCTCACTCCTTCATCTTCCCTCATGTCTCTTAATTAAGTCTACCTTCATCCCAGTATAAAATTCCCATTTTCTTTGACAGTTACTGTTCAAGTCATGTATCTTTTCTCCCTCTCCCCCCAAACAAAACTCTTTGAAATATTTTATTACCTGCAGGGAGTCAGCTCTTTGGTATACCACATCATGATTTTAGAGGCACTTATAAAATGAAAAGATTTGAAAATAAAGCTGAAATGTGAACTCTGGTATAAACTTGATGGTACTGCTCTTGACCGTAGTAGAGGGTTCTGCCAACTGAAGCAGTGGATAAACTCCTGTTAATACAATTGGAAACGAGATCAGATTCATAACTGACCAAACTAAAAGAGGTTGGATGAATTTTACTAAAAAAAAGTAAATGTTCAAAATCTTTGCACCTTTAGACTCATCTGCATCCAGTCTAAGAATCCACATGCTGAAACCGCATTTATGCATTTTTTTTTTCTAAACCTACAGAGCAATGAGAACCTGAATGAAAACAAAACCAAACAACCAAATCCTGGATTTGTTACAGAATAGTTTAAGCAAGTGGCGGCCTCACACATCACACTTGGCAAGAATTACTGATATCCCAGAATGAGGTAAGTTAATTTACATAATAAACTGTACATCGGGAGGTCTTCTGATATTTGAGAGTTTGTCCCTAAAACATCTTAATCTCTCTTCTTAATTACTTCTTTCTCAGAAGTAGGCCCCAACTCTTTCATATACAATATCAAAGCTAACGTGTATGACTAGCACACTGTAGTTGCAAAGTGTCCAGGAATTACTGTGACAGCTAGGTATATAGTTTATACTGAAGAAATCAAATACGTAGCAAGATCAGTCTGATCAAATTATTTCTGAAGGTTTAATATCAGATCCGATGGACCAATGGTCACCATTCCAGGTTAGCCACCTGGGTAGATGTCTATGTCAAGGTGTACAAAGTCCTAGAACCTGGTATCACCTTCTTAAAAAAGGGGTGTCTGACAAATGGCAATAAACAGAAAAAAAGACAAAAGGAGCAAACGTGTGGTTAAATTAAACAGACCTCAGCACCAAACTGAGACCCACTAAATAAATAAATGAATTCAGTCATACAATTCTCCCGTGAATCTGATGTTTCTTCCTGCAGTAGTGTGAGTTTACAAGTAGCACGAATTGAATCTCTGAAGATTCCACTGAAATCAATAAAATCCATTGAAAGAAAATAGTTTTCCTTCCTTGTCCCCATTAGCTTGAGGAACCACCAGGTAGGTCCTCCAAAAACCTAAAGGAACGTCTCATAGTTCAGGCATCACACAACCTTTGCCAATTCAAACATGCTGAATTTGGATTAATATGGCTTCTGTTCTGTGTTACATATCCAGAACCAGGGAGCTGAAGCAAGAGAATTTAAGGAGTGGAAGAAATACATCATCGGTCCCTATTTGTAAATATGCTACTGCTGCTCCACTGATCAATCCCTGTGCCTGGAGTAGCTCTGGAAGGCAAGATGTGTTATGGCCCCTCACAGAGGGAGGGTTCGATGGAGGAAGGGTGACAGGATCTAGAATTTGTGTATGCTGTCCCATGTTCCTATAAATGCTCATAATCAGTTTGTTGTGATGAATGATCTATTCCACTGTTAAATGCTATCAGGCCATAAATCCTCATTCAGCATAAGTTCACATGTTCAATATTAATATATTCCTTAGCTGACACCAGGGCATTCAAAGAATGAGACGTTTATTCCAGACAGATAGCAGTGAGATATTTCCAATCATTCCTAACAAGCAGACTTGACATTATGACATAGATTCTATAAGTTAGAGGAAACCATGAGTAGTAAGCTGTGGCGTCTGCTCTGCATTTGTTAAAAATAAGTCTTAGATACTTTTAAGGCAGAATGGCAGAGGTTTTGCTAACTATCACAAAACCAGACATGCTACTAGCATGGCCTTTAAATGGTGAATATTACTCACATCCCTAAGATCCTGAGAAGCCTGAATGGCACATTTCAGTATTGCAATGTGGTGTGCTGTGGCATAACGCTAACTCCAATAAAGAAACTCCTTTGGTGATAAAGCATTTCTGAGAGCTCAGAGTCTTGCCCAAGTTGCAGTATTTAACTTATTGCCAAATACCAGTTGATACAGGGTTACCATTTACTAGCCTGCAACAAACCCAGGGTACCGCAGCAGCTTGAAATGCCTCTACAAAAGACAATGAAAGCATTTTCCAGGTTAAGACTTCTGGGGTCTGTTGAAATAATGTTGGAAGAGAGATAGCGTGCCATCAGAAGTAAACAGTATGGTCATTTGGGGATCAGCATCCTTTCCTGAACATGGCAAGCGTGTGTCCTTCGTCTGCGCAAACACCACCCTTCTGAATTGCTAAAGGGAAAAAGATGGTCTTTGAGTTTTGCCACAAAAAATGCATTCAGTGCTGGTTTTCAAAATGCCTGCTGTTTCTCTCTTGTGATGCTTTTCCTTGGCTGCAGTCAGGTGAGGAATATCAGCACACCATGAGCCCAGAGGAAGTGAACAGTGAATGATTGGCATATCTCTCTAGGACCAGTGGCATATCTGTCTTACCATTGAATCAAGGGGTGTATAAGCACTCTCTTGTACTAAATATGTATCAACTAGATGCATTTTCGTAGATAAGTACAGTCAGTATTTATCATGGGCATTAATCTTCTTCTACTCAGAAGGAAAATGCTTCCAGTGTTTCTGGACAGAGTATCTGGAATTGCCAATTCCATGTCAGGATTTGGTCTTATTAGACAGTTGATCTAGCCTGCTATTTTCAGAGTGCCTGAAGAGAACAGCGCTGAGGGTCTAGTGGCATGTAGCACCTGACCGAATGGGATTTTGAACATAGTAGCGGCAGTACTGGATCAGACGAAGGCCCACCAGCCCTGTGTCCTGCCTGTGAAGACGTCCAGTACATAGATGATTATGGGAGAGCGTAGCAGCGGGGCAAAGACAAAGTGGTATTTCCTTCAGCAGTTCCCTGTGCTCCAGGTTTTGTGCCTCAGGGATTCCCTGCATCAGAGTTATTTTCTTTTAATTTAGTGTATTTGCCAATCACTTTTTGAACCCATGCGGTTTTTTGGTCCTCACGAAATTTTGTGATTAAACTGGGGAACTACTTATTGTGAGTTGCACATCATAGCATCTCTGTCTATTTTAAACCCGTTGCCCACTATTCTTTTTTGATATCCTTTCGTTATTATATCAGAAAATACATCAGGCACCATTCCTTGTCCATCTGACCTATCCCTGTCAGTCATCTCTTTGAAAGAATGTGGCCTTCGTGGGGTGATGGATCCTGAGATGTTCGTTCTGCTGAGTCCCTCCCTCGTTCAGGCCTTCCTGCACTGCTTGAAGGATTTTGCGCTGGGCTGCCAGTTGTGAGAGAAGACTCTTATCGACCCCCACTATTTCATGGCAGCTACTTCTTAACCTCACAAGGTGGAAGAAGATAATCTTTTTAACCAGCCAGAAACTGAGCAGGTATCACGGGAAAAGAGAAGAGGGCAGGAGGGAAGAAAAGAATAGATTTCAGAAAGCATGCCAGAAACAGGAAAATCTTAGCACAGAGACCTTCTTAGGGGCTTTCTGTACGGAGAAGGGGAGATAAAGGAAATGCAGCCACTCCTTTTCCCTAACCCAGACTTGCAGCTGTGGGAGGAGGCATTGCAAACGCATCAGAGTTCATCAGCTCCCGACATGGACTCTCTCTGCTGATGGGTACCTGAAAAGGGAGTCTGGAATAGGGATCCAAGGAAAATGCCCCAAGATCTGCGCTCTGCAGGGAAACATAGGACATCCAGAGACGAAAACAGGGACAGGAGTATCCACACGGATTGGCCTTGAGGTCTGCGCTGCGCAAGGACTTATGAGTTAAAGAAGGATGTGGGTTAAGCCGTATCTCTGAATAAATTTGCTCCCTTTATGGAAGTTACCATCTCTCAGAGCAGAAAGGAGCCTTTCACTGCAGGACCTGCTAAGTCTACACTAACCTACTTCCATGCCAAAGCAAACATTATTCCCACAGCCCCTCCGTGGTACGTGAGGAGTACAGTTTCAAACCTCCCCTGCTCCAGCCGCTTTGGGCACCAAATGCGAGACTGCAGGCCAGCTTCTCAGCTGGCTCAGGCTGGCTCAGCTCCTTCGAAATCAGTGGAACTCCACTGCCGCAATCTAATTGGGGTTTTGGCCTAATATCCAGCATTCAGCTCTTTAAGAAGGCAAGTTGTGGACGTGTTTACCCATTGCAGATGTCCCTTTTATTTCCCCTTCTGTTCTCCCCTCTTTCCCTCTCCCCACTGCAGCCATCTCCCGCCTTGTCCCCTCAGCTACCAGAGCTCATATAGAGGGCATTGTTAGTTACACTTTACGGGGGGTGGAAAGCACTAAATCATGGGTTAGGAAAATAAAGCTGCTACCCTGCAGCAATCCGAGACAAGCAATACTTCACCACCGAAACACAGCATGTGCAACGGTGCATTTTAACTGGATTCCAGGGCACAGAAATATTTGCAGCTCTTGCTGCTAAGTTATACTCACATCCAATATCTCGGATTTTCATATTATTCAAACATAAAACTGTCACCATGTGCATTTGGGGCTTAAATTATGTAGAGATGATATTTTATTGCATAAAATTTGTTTCGCATCTCTGTGGAAACCTGGCAGCCGCTCCACTGCCAAAGTCCAAAGGGGCAGTGACAATTTAGGAAAAAGCAGAGAAACAATCCAAGGGAACAGGCTACATATGCTCCATTATCTAACTGCTTTTTAATATTGGAGGGAAAAAATCGTAGAAGGAAGCATGATTAAATAAAAACTGACCTTGAGTAATTTGAACGATAGACTAAGCAACAGCATAGGATATTTTCACAGGAGTTGACCTTCACTCTGATTAGGTTCCTGTTTGGGGTAGAACTAACTCACGTAAGGGATTGCATAAGCTACCTGTAAGTGGTAGCACTTCAGCCTGGGGGAAAACAACTAGTTGTCGCTCCTGTGCAGCTACGGAGCAGGCAAGAACAGGCAGGTGTGGTGGCCTGAGCTTTTGGTGAGCACGGAAAGGGCTGCAGAAGCTTAGGACTTGGCTGTGCCTTGATCTCCCATGCTGGCTGCAGAGGTGTGTGCACCTGGATATGCAGTCACAATGTCTCCTTAGCCCACTTGGGTTGGAAGGAGAGGTGCTGGGGGGGAAGGTAAGGCGAGGGGTGCTGGGGGCAGGCCCTTTCTGACCTCTGAAGCTGGCACAGCAGCAGCTGGAAGAAGAAACGAGCTCAAACACCTCTCTCTTGGCATAAAGGACAGGTAGGGAATGAATTGCAACCCCCAAATGTGACCTCACCTCACCTCCACGAGCAGCACAGCTATTCCGCACATGGCAGAACCTGATCGGTAAAGACGTTCTCAAGCCGTCCAGGGGGCAAGCTTGCTGGCTGTGCCTGGGAGCTGTGTGCCAGGCCACGTGGCTTTCACTTCTATATTTTATCTGAGCTGGCATATCATGCCCAGTGAGAAATTTGATGGGAAATTACTCTGCAGGAAGGGTCTTGTTGTTTGCTTGTTGGGGTATGTGTGTGTCTTAAACTCTGGGAGGGGAGGGGGAAATTAAATCATGCCTTAAAATTAAAAAAAAAAACAAACAAACAGGAATTTCATTATGACTGGACTATGGTAAAGTAAAGAAAAAGCAAATGAGACAATGTATAAACACCTCTCAACAACATTTCCTTCAGAGCAATAGAAAACTTTGCTAGCTGATGTTAATTTTCATGCTTCTGTGGGAGAAGTGAAAAAGTGAAAGTGATATTTTTGAGATGCCACTAATAAAAATGCAGCATAAAAGTAGCACCTTAATTCTGTGTTCCTGCTGGAGAACACACTTTTTGAGCTCAGGTTTTTCCTGTCTCTTCGTTCTGTGCACACAGCTATCACCAAATCTGCACTCCAAATTTCTGAGGCTAGCACAGCTAGCCTTTATTATGACCCATTTATTTCCCAAGGTACACTTCATACAACCAAGTTGTGCCAGCAGGGATCCAGTCTTTTTCTTGCCCCCGCTTTTAGTTTTGGGTGGACCCTACCACAGCTAAGCAACTGTCTTGTTGGCATCATTTTGGGTCACGAAGGGACAGGATACCCAACAGGCCAGATGCTACAACCTGCCTGGAGACTCTGTATGTGCTGGTCTGGGGCACTCTGGCTGGGGTGATCGTTAGCCTTCCCTGGAAAAGGTCGTGTGCAATGGAAGCACATCCCCGGTGACTCTTCTCCTATCCCCGCTCCTGCGCGTTTGGGAGAAGCCATGTAGACAGGGCACTGCCTGCCAGCAATTGTCCATGTCTCGCGTGGTGCTTATCTCAGTCAGTTCCTATTTTTGTGTGTGTTGTGTCTGGAAAAGTACAGGCAGGAAAGCATGCCCTGGGCAGTGAGGGTAAAGCACAAGGAAGGTAGCTGGTGGTAATGGATGCGTCCAAAATGCAGGCAGAGTATTTTGAGCATGTGCTTACCAAGCCTGCTTCATGTGCTCTGTATAACTAGTCCTCTTCAAGGGCGACTGCAGGCATTTGTCCTATTATCGGCCACCCGTACTTCCTGCGTTCATCTGTACCCGCCTCAGATGCCACCTTTCTGAAGAACTTCTCTCCCCACAACTTCCCACAACTTCCCACTCCCCCAAGCATTCCCGCTCAGCTCGTCCTTAGCTCCCCACAATTACTATTTTGAGGGTGGAACGCTCCCTGCTCAAGTCCCCCCTTCCCATCTGGAATTTGGGGTTTCGAGGGGACAGGAGGGTGCCTGATCTTCCCTCCGTCTCTGCTGCACCCCTGCAGAATCAGCGCTGGGCACGGCGGATCCGCCTGCCCCCTGTTACTAACCCGCACCTTCTCCCTGGTGGAAAACCCTCTTCTCGTTGCAGAGCAAGAGCGTTTCCACGTCTGCTGCTCTGCACTTCCCTTGCTTCTCCCCAGAACGAGTGTAACTGTGGGGGAGGGAGGCACAGAAAAAGCACTCCCTTCCTCACAGATGATTTGCAGGCACTTCGTGCTTTTGTTACATAAAATTTTAAGAGTGGATTTGCAAATATTCAGCACTGATGTCACATCTACAGAGGCTCTGAAAGAAGAGCCCTGGACCAAACTTATATCAGGGTGAGAGAGGAAGGAGAGAGGAACGTGTGTAAATCTATTAAGCATCCTGCATTATCTTCCTTTGATATTTGTATGTAGAGCACATATATTTGTGAAGTGTAAAGCCCCAGTAAAGGAATGGCCTCAGAATGATGTCTCTAGTTGCTTCTTTATTTTTTTTAAAGAGAGTACATAGCTATAAAACTCTCCAGCCAATTTTTTATTATGATTTTGTTAGACTGCCTGTGCATTTCTTTGCAAAACGAGCTAATAAAGCTAAGAAAACTGATGACACTGTTGCTTGGACAGCTATCAGAGGAAAATAATAAAGTATTAGTGGAGGGAGAGAACTGAAACGCTTCCAGAACTCCATTAACAGAATGAGAAGTGGTTTCAGAGAAGATGAGCTTCTATATTAGGAAAGCTTTACTTATTTCCTCTGAGATTCTGCCAGTCCCATGGGAGAAAGAAAAGGCAGTGGTGGGGATAGGAAAAGAAGAGCAGCAAAGATGCAGGAATTGAGAGGATGGTGAGGAGAAAAATACTTTGCCACTTTTTATGCAGGATAAAAAGGGGATCCTGTCTGAGCACGAGAAGAGCTTTCTTTAAGTAGCACCTGCCACACCGTTCTCCTGTGGCCTCCCGGGATTGGGACCAGATGGGAGACAACATTTTCCATCCCTCGAGTCAGCGTCGCAGTCTGAGCATGGAGGGATTACACCACCCACCTACACACACCCACACCATGGTACAAGCACGGCAGCAGGCACGGGAAGCTGCAAAGAAAGCATACACACACACACACACACACACACCCCCCACTGAAGGGGGGGGGGCAGGGTAGCAGAGCAATAAGAAGGTGGTGGAGAAGCGTCCTTTTAATGACTGAGCCATAGCAGCAGGAACAGCTAGAAGCTAAAGTGACAGCAGCAATTAAAGACAAGAACAGCCAACATCTGTTGATAACATGTGCTGTTGCAAGTAAGATGTGTTTACAATAGCTGAAAGAGATTAGAAGAAAATTTCTACTCCTCCCCACTTACTACATTTGACAGCTCTCTTGATATTTTACGTTTCTTTACTCTTTAGTTAGTCAGTTCTCCTTGTTTGCGCAAGTCTTATTCGTGATGGTGTGTAAAAGAAAACAAAATCTAGAAAGACAGACAATATGATCGTAACCCCTTCCCCCCAAAAATGGATGGATTTGCAGGTGGTCGTATTTCTAGTTCACTCTTAGAGGAAAAAAGGGAATTTAATTTCTAGGTGGTGTCTTTACTTAGGGAAGGGGACCTTGGCAAAGAAAAACATCTTACAAAAATGCAAGAGGCATGGCGGGGGAAGGAAGATGGAAACTGTTTATATAGTAATAGAAAGAGAGATCTTAATTTACTGTACAATCAAAGTGTGACACCACAATTAACACCTGTGCAACATCGGCGTCTGTGAGATCTCTCCAGTCTCCTTCATTGCTTTCCTCTCTCTTGGCCACCCATGCTCATCAATGTGTTCATCAGACATGGATAGATTTATGGCAGCCTGGTTTGCTGGGATTTTAGGCCTCATTTACACGGGTGTAAGCCACCAAGCAAACTGCAATGGTAGCACATCAGTGCATGGGGCAGGGGCAGGAAAGAAGTGAGATGCAATCAAAAAAATATGATGTGAAGGTGTAGCAGCTCAGGATACGGAAAGCCTTCCCTTATGCTGCAAAACAGCACAGGTTCCTACAAATCCAGAAGGAAGAATCCCTCTATGGTCACCATGAGGGACCAGACATCCCATGGGGAACTCCTACAGCCATTGGAACAGCAGGGCCCAAGGACGAAATAGCTGTTGCCTGAAACCTGTGAGGTCCCAGGCTTCTGATGAAGCATTTCCCACCCAGTCCCTCCAATACCTCAGCTGAATACTTGTAATGGCCCTGCTTTTCAGCTGCATGTTCCTGCCTCCCAATAATGAGAGTATTAATTAATTAGCTCTCCCACCTGCCTAGGAACAAGAGCAAAGACAGATGAGGGAGGATGCTGTGGAGGAATGCAAATGCAGTAATAAAAGAATCAGCGCAAGGAAGGTGGGATTTAATGTGTGGATTTGAGTCTGTCCTTGTTAAAGACAACAAGGAGAAATGTACTGCTATAGGTATGTAAAGGGACCCACCAGAGTAAATGTAGAACTACGTACCAGACAGAGTTGTAAAAGGGAAATTCTGACTGAGTTCTCGCTTGAATGGCTGCTTGAACACAGTACACATTTTTGAGTCCTACTTCAGTGCAGACAGGCTGGATTTGACATCTTCTGGAAAGAATCCATGTATCTTCCTCAATTACACAACTCCTGGATAACCACGAAGTTCTGGTCTGATGCGGTCTCTGTGTTGCTCATCACTATATATCCTCACAATTTCTGAAATTCTTTACAGATGTCAAAAACTCTAATGTCTTCCAGCCGTCATTGCGTTGCCCCAGAACGAGAGGCTTCATTCTGCACCTAAATCCAGAGCTGGACAGCACGACTTTAAACATGAGAGATGGAAGAGTCTCAGCTTTCCCAGGCTAGTTCACAGTGCAGTGTCAGACTACCCAAAAGAGCTAAGCAGGGGAAATGGAAAACAGTTTCTTCCTTGTATGACAATTAGTTCTTAGATCTTGCAGCCCGTACTGCAGACTTTACATATTTGTATTGTGTTGTGGTTAAGTCCTCAAACAACCTCAGTAATTAGTCATCTAGATTCTGTAGCAATGTTTAGGAACTTCCCACTAAAGTCCTTTAGGTGGAAGGCATTCCCTAAAAGCCTCTTCCATTTGTATCTGCCAGAAAACTCCCTCCAACTTCCCCTATGAAATTTTACGTAAAAGAACAGGTTTTGTTCCTTCGTATCTTTATAGGAGTTAGAAGGGAGAGCAAATTGCAGGTCTTTTCGTACATTATATAGGAGAGAGCAGGCCCAGCGTATTCTGGTTCCAAACGTCCATAATCATAGAGGCTTTCTTTCAGCAGCTATTTATTTTTCTCCCCAGCTTACAATTGGCTAAAAGGAGCCCATGTACCAAACCGATGGTCCAGCAGAGAGAGCAGCCATAGCCAGGAGCATTTCCTCTCTTACGTTACTAAAAGACAGTTGAAATCTTCCTGAGTGCAAAAGAACATCTCCAGAATAGGAGATTCAATTGATACTAAAACTCTGAGCATAAAACCTTACCAGTCCCTCTAGACAACTAAAGGAAAGTTCTTTTTCTTTATTCCTGATAACATACATTTATACCAGATAATATCTCTCCACTGGATCGTATGATTTTGGCAGCAGGATAATCAAGGGTAAACGCAAGGCAGTGGAAGGATAATTCAGGTAAAACTAAACAGGTGAGTCTTTCAGTCTTCGTTTACCACTGCACAACCGAATGCTATGTACACCTAAAAGAAACATCAGTATTCAGCTCAAATAGGAAGTCTCTATGCTTCTTGTATCCTTGTGCTTTTTAAAGCTACTGACCCTACTTTAATGAAAGCGCGTAAGGAATTTTCCTTTACTTTCGGCAGAAGCAAAGCCAAACCTCCTGTAATTCACGGAAACAAATCTAGGCTCCCTCATGCTCAAGCACAATTTCGGAGCGGATAGCTGACCTCATTTCCCCAGGCAGTACGCTGACAGATAGGGAGCAATGTACCTGCATGTTCCTTAAGCTTCTTTTGATTAGTTTGTCTAGCATTTTAAAGTTACATGGTGCAGCAGGTTCATTGGGAATGAAAGTGCAACCAATGTATAGGTGAGCTCTGTCCTATCCCGTAAGCCGGGTTGTAATGAATCACACATTTACGACCTAGTAAAAACTTCACACTGCCTACTTTATTTTAAAGCTTGGTTTTGAGGCATATATGCTTTGCATTGTCCTTTAGGAGGAGTAAAAATTGATTGCTCTTTTTATTAGTCTTGCAAAACTGCTCTGACACCAGATTCCTGGACAGGGACGGGCTGAGCAGCCCTTGGCATGTTTGGGAGGCAATGATACAGAAATAACTTCAAAGTCTATTATCCTGCCGTCTTGGGCCCATTTCACACAGGTCTTAGCAAGAATACTGTAGTGACCTACGCTGGCAATCATCAGCTCCAATGGATGGTGGATTTCAGGTTTGTGGATGTTGTCAGGACAGGCAAAGTTCGCGGTGCGCCAGACATACAGTGCGTGTAAAATGAGCTAAATCACCTCCGTGCGTAGTTATCTCATTGCTGTCCAGCCCTCTTGTAAGAAATCAATTAGGCCTAACTTTTGATCCATGTGCAATACGTGCGTCAGTTGCGACACATGCAAAGTGTATATGAAGTAGCCTGAAAGGACTAGCAAGACAAAATACCCCACTGATTTGCAATGAAGGTGTTTTTACTCTGCTTTGCACACAGATGATGGGAGAGAAGAGGTGGGATGATGGAGAGGCAAACCAAAAGGAAAGTAGATCAGTTTGTGATCTGTGATCTGAAAGACTGAAACTTATTTGCATTTCAGGAACATAAAATGATCACACATAGACTTCTTTGGTTACTCAAACAACAAGGCATTGTATTAAATATACTTAGGGGTTCTTCAGTATAATTTCTTTGTTGTTTTTCTTGAAGGTTGTTTTGAATTTCAGGAGAGAAACCGTTTTTCAAAATATGAATTGTAAAATACACAGGGAAAATGAGACGGTTTTGAAATAATTCACTCAAGAAGGAGTATTTAAATACTTTTTTTTTCTGAATACATTACTTACAAGAGGCGTACAGCTCATGGAGGTGAGGTGATTACAAATACCAAATCATCTCCGTTGAATTCAATGGAATTAGACATCCTGCTGGCTGTATTCCTGTGCTTAGATGTTTACAGGGTTGGGCTGTTGCCTAGGGAATTGGCCTCGTTAGGAAACTATATCATATATAACTGTGACTATGAAGTAATTTATACAAACCATGACTGGCTATTCTTCTACATCACAGAACAAGAGAAATCCCACTTGTGCCAATTCTTATTTAACTCTGGTGTTAGCACATTGGATGGCCAACAGCGAAATGATGTGTCACATCAGTTACAACCATATCAATGATGAGGAATTGTTAAACATTCTGTATTTCATGGAGGAAAGCTCTTCAGTCTAGAAACGCTAGGATTATATGAGAGAGTGTCTCAGATGATAGCACATAATTGTCTTCATTTTATTCAGTGAATGTGCCTCTAAGCAGATCAGGACATCTGAATAAAAGCATTAGTTATGCCAACAGAAGTAAGATGTATGTGTATATATATGTGTGTGTCTGTATATACATATATATATATATATATGGCTTTATATACACACACATATATATCAATCATATTTTTTTAATTTAGCATTAATTTAAAATGCCTAGAGACATTTTCATTTCTTTTAAAAAACCCAAAACAAAGCACAAACCTTCATCTGAGTCCAAGACTGGAAATTGTACAACAATTCCATTTCTGTCCAAGTCAGAACCTGGATGGTGTTGGGTTTTGCAGAGCTTTTATACTTGCATATGTGCAATGTTTTATATAAACACATATCTTTCAAAAGAATCTATTTAAACTAGGTTGAACTAAATCACTCATAAACCAAATGACATTTTTTAAAATCAATGTAAGAACAACTTTGTTGTGTAGGCAAGCCCTTAAGAAGTGTCAAATGTGGGAAGCAGAGATTGTAGATGTATTTATCTGATAGTGTTAGCAGAGAGGTCTTCAACACTGCTATTATTTTAGAGCAGTAATTTGTCAGCATGTCTAACTTTTGGAAGGGGTAAGTCTGTACTCAAAGCTAGCAATCCTCTGACTTGCCATCAGAGAGAAAAATGAAGCATTATACATTTCAAAACTTGTTAAGATTCCCTTAGCCTAGTATGTAGGCATAGATAAATAAGCATAACTACCACATACTTACCTTACTGCCTGGCCTTTACATCCAACAAAAATGTGTGTACCTGTCGCCCCAAAGACCAAAAACCGGTTCCGTTTAAATCTGCAATTACCGGTTGCCAGCCTCACTGCCAACTGCCAGGCAGGAAAGCTGGTTAATGAGAACAATACTAATACATAAATATTATGTAGATGCGTGTGTAATACGAATACCACAACACTGGGTTTGCCAGCTGTGCTACAGCACGTGCTTCTGGGGTTGTATGGCTCCTCTACGATGTTCTGGGGCTTTTGGGAAGCAGCTCACAGGTAGCCTGGTATATGCACAGTGCATGGGCAGACATTACTGTTAGGGAAACGTACACATTTATATAACCGTGATTCTTCCTGGGGGCATTCAGGGGTGAGCTGTCAGAGGAGGTTTTGCTGCAGCAGATGCACAGACAAAGGACTTTGTCTTGTAGGACATCCGCTCAATGGGATTGCCAGTCCGTGGATTTCTCTCCTCAACACACAGTTAAAATTGTGGCCAACCGAGGGATGGATTTCACCTGGCATTTTCTCTGTGCTGTGTTCAAAATCCTGCGTTTTCTCTCTTTTCAATATTTAGCAAGACCTGCCTTCCTCTGGATGCCTGGTATATGTGGTAGAGGTGCTTTTCCCCTCCCCAAATAGGAACTTCCCAACTAAACTTTTCTTTCCCATATTGTTTCATCAGTTGTCTTCTGCTGGAGAAAAGCCAGGCACGATACAAAGGCCTTTGCTTTGGGGCAAAGAGATCTTCAAGGAGCAGCACTTGGAAAGCCTCCACAGCAGGAGCAAGCTGCAATGTGGATTTTGTGTCCAGTTCGTAATTCTGCCTATAAAATCCTGAGATAATCTAATCTTCCCAGAGAAAGTCTGGCAATGAGAATATTTAAATTCCACCTATTAAAAAAAGGAGAAAATCCATGACACGTGAGCTAAACAGATTCAAGGTGTGGGGAGGTTTGCAGGGGAGGTAAGCTGACGAGCAGTAGCTTTGTAAAGTAAGAAGGAAGCTAGAAGAAGCAAAAGATCCAAATAGAGTGGCACTAATGAAAAATAAAGATCCGTTTTAAGGGTTGTGGAGAGCTGACCTTAAAAAACACCTTATTTGAGACTTAGGATTTTGATTTTAGAATACACAGCATTAACGTATATTGAACTAAAAAAATTCTAAATTATAAACCTGTTTATCATGAACAGGATTATAGTAGTGTATTTACGTTATGGTCTGAATAAAACTAATGTCACTAATGCCAACATCAGCATTCCACCATCTCGTTTCATCTTGTTTAACATGAAGAGGATCAAGAAGGCTCTCAGGCTCTGGGTAGTTTCTCTTGCACATCCTAACCACCTTCTAGATGCATCATCCGCATGCGGGAACTGAAACCCTGCTCTTTTATCCATATTTCCATGTAACTGTTACCTGTAACAGGCCCACCTGGAAGAAAAGAAGAAAAAAAACCCAGAAGCACAGCACTTGGGCTGCCCTCTTGCTTTTTTTTCACCCTTCCAGTCAGGCATGATTTTAACAGGTTCTATCTTGAGGAGTACTAAATCCAGAAACCAGTATTTTATGCCATCTGGAAGCTTGATATCCTTGTTTTTCGAATGGCTTACAAAAATATATCTAATTCTAAATACTCACAAATTATGGGCTGCTAAAATTCAATTCGGAGCAGGATAAAAACTAATGGACCAAGGTAAATAGAAAAGCTGATCTATTGCAAGGCACCAGGTGACGAGGGCAATCAACACAAAAGAGATGCCTGAAACCTGCTGATGGACTGGAAGAGAGAAAAAGTTTTTTCCAGACAGAAAAACAACACGAAAATGTAGAAATGCTTGTGTAGCACCTGGAAAGAGCAAGGAGAGCCGGGCAGGGCTTGGGGCAGGCAGCAAAGGTGTTTGGCAGCAGCACTTGGGAGCAGGCAGTAGTGTCTAGCAGAGTGGGGGAGCCAGCAAAAAGGCTCAAGGGGGAAGACGGTAGCATTTTTATTGTAAAATGCCAGACAGATTTAAATAGAGGAAGAGGTGAGAGCCATGGAGACTGGAAAGAGAGGCTCAGTCATCATACCAGAGGAAGAAAAGCAGACAGACGAAGCAGGCTTTTGGCCAACCTCCTCTTCACCTGGGAGAGGAGCGAGTGCAGCGGCTGCAAGCACGCCCTGCTGCTGCTCTGCAGCCGACGGTAGAGAGCCCTTTGCCTTGGGTGCTGAGAAAGACTCCACTACAAAACCCAGCTTCTCAAGCTTGGCACTGGGTTTAAAGCTTCAGTGAATATTTATCTTTAGCGTGTGTGTATATAAATGTGTAGATATGTACACATACACACACTTTTTGTTCTCTTTCTTGTCAGAGTTGCAGTAAAAATAATCAGCGGCATTGCCAGCTATCTTTGAGCTTACTGCCTTCTCAAATGTATGCACCGGTGGTTCCACGGCACATCCACAACAAGTACGGAGGGCAAAAGAAAGGTAAAAAAAATATGCGCAGTAGAAATAAATACAAATAAAATTCAAATAAAGGAAGGACTCATAATCCCTACCCCGTAATTCTTGGGTGTAACATAAAATCAAACTTCTGTTCCTGAATAAAAATATTTGCAATACAACTTTTGAAAAATCAATAAAATTTAGGACTATTCATGGTTACATAATGGACAAGAAAAAATTATTCTGGCTGCAATTGTGAGAAGTTTTCAAAAACTTGGTGAGAGAAGGGAATTTCCCACTGTCTGATGTCTTAGGGAGTCATTGTGGAAGCGCAGGAGATTTGGGTTGAGAACGTCTCCTGGTATTGCAACCAATTACAACTTTGAGCTAACCTAATCCAAAGCGAGCTGTATGCAGCCCTTTTGCAAAGTTTGGGTCTGCTATACTAATTAAGACTTTTCAAAGAAATACATTAGACACACGCAGATTGGGGGAAAGGAACCCGACTTCTATGAATGGGCTAATCTTGCTCCCTGCGAAGGGAAGGGATTTTTCCCACTGTTTCACCTGGAAGGAGAAGTCTCCACCCTTACAGCTGCAGGAGACTTTCCAAACCTGACCAAATATTATTTTGAAAAATGAATCATTGATCCGTAAATGCATCTCCAGATGTTCACATTGAATCTGCAGTATTCAGCATGCTGAGCTTAATTGTCCATTCAAATCACCCTAACTAAGGAGTGCTCTGCTTAAGGGAGTCACCATATGCCAATATAAAACCTGTGTTAAGTGACTGGAGAACCAAGCCTACGCTGTTTTACTTCACATCGCTATGCATTGCTCTAATCTGAGGGAGAAATAATTGCAAACGTTTTAACTGTGAAAGAATAAGGAGTCATAAAACCTTCAATCATGTTTTAATATGCAGTCACACTCTACTTTCATAAATAGGAACTGGAATAATTATAAAGACATCATTTTTATTTGTCACTCATCATTCCTTTGACTCCTTAAGTAGAACACACATTTAATTAATGCCGTAGATTTTAGCGTCAGTTACCACATTAGATGTTCTCCCATATTCATTCCATCTGCTGCAAGTAAATACATTATCACTGCAAAGTTATACACCCGTATAGGAACCTGATCACAAATTTTCCTGCCTCCTCATGACCTATTGTACAGTGTCAGAGTGTAAACATTTGCAAAACATAGGCACAGAAAATAAGTTTTGGCTTGAAATTAGAGATATTTTCTTATAAGCAGAAGGAATTTGCTCAACGCACAGGTATTGGTTTAGCTAAGAACGACACGTTGCACCTAACGAAGATGCAGAGCGTGTTTAGGCTCTGAGATGCCAGTACAAACATCTCTTGATTACCCAGCACACAGGGTACAGGACATTGTTTTCTTATTTCATTGTTTCAAGTCCCATTTCAGCTCTTTTATATTTTCGATAGCCAGCTTGATTTAAAAACATTAGGTGATTTAGGTTTGACCATGTTCTTCAGTAATTTGCACCAATGATTAATTGCGTTTACTGTTAAATAGTTAGACAGATCAGCATCCTTATGTCACTTGCTATAAGGCTGTCTCCCCAGTCATTCTCACTGCCCTTTTCTGACCTTTTCTAACTTGTTGGTGCCCTTTTCCTAGCATAAATCCTCACATTTTCAGCCGCAGCCTTTGCATTGCCTCAGGCAGCCACAGGAATCTCTCTTCCCTGCTTCCAGCTCAGTGTTCCCCAGCCCACTCATCCATCTAAGGACTCTCATGTGCCTTCTTAACAGCACTTGGAGACGTGGTCACACTAGCTGTGTGCCGTTACTGCTAGTCCTTGTTCAGGTCACTGCCCTCCTGAATACTGCCTCCATGCGATCGGCATCCTTTGTTCCTGCGATGTATGGGAGTAATCCCTTGACAGTGGGAGCAGGTAGTACTAACCAGCCTGCCTTACCTGGTGAGGAGCCTGACGCAAGGTCAAGGCTAAGGCAGCCCCCAGTCTGTTACCCAGCACGCACGCGTCGTGCACCAACCCCACAGGCAACGGTCATGACGCTGCTACCAGTAAATGCTTACAGCAGCTCACTGGAGGTGGAGGGGGAAATGAGGCAAAGGAAGAGAAGAAGAATACACAAGCAACCCTAATTTGGTTGGGCCCAAGTGAGAGACAGGAGGAAGAGAAAAGTATTCCAGATGGAGGAGGATGGGCTGAACATGCTGATATTGCTCAGCAAAACTTACTCCCCTAGGAGCACTTCAATGCAGGACGCTGGCCATCGACATCTCTTGTACTGGGGCCCTACTTCATGAAAAAAAACAGTTTTACCAGCTGGTCTCTCTGTGGCAGAGCTTGGAAGCCTTTCACTTCCAATTCCTACTTTCTTACACCCCATCGAGAACACCGCCCTGACACCTGAGCATCGCCAGCACAGACTTTCGGGTACCCGAGGTGTTCATCTCCCTAGGAATCTGCCTGAAGCTAGCCTGCCAGACTGCTCTCAAGCATCTTCTGGGCCGTTTATTGTTGCCCTGAAGTTTTTCAGGTATCCATATGCTTTAGGTGCAATGGTTGGTACATCCTGGGAACATTTCTGCAGGGAGCAGGTAATGACAGTCTTTACCCCAGTGATTACAGGGTGTCAGGAGGGAAAGGAATGTGAGCCCAGATGGCTCCCCCAAGGTGCCAGAGGCACACTGGCAATTACCTCCCCAAACACAACACCAAATACTGAGTTCATCGTAGTTTTAGCTTCTCCTCGCCTCTCAGCTGCAGTTATTTCCTTTAGCAAAGAGTCCAGACTAGTGAAAATCCCACACTTACCCATGGTCATCTGCGGAAGTGGCATTCCCAAACTGATAATCTCTATTATGACTTCCCCAGCATCTGCCCATTGGGTGGAATGACCTGAAAATCGGGAAGAACAATGCGCCCCAGGATCCCAATCAGCGCTGGCACTCCTAATTGCTGCCCTGCACAATGGGCTGCTGTGTTACTCCTGCTAAGGACTACCCTGGGAACACTGGCATCTTCTGAGTAGTCATCTTGGTCTCTTAAAGTCACCGTAAATAACTAAATAGTATGACTTAAGCATTTGCTCAATCACCTTGCGATTTTCTGCATTAAGACAGGCTGCACATGTTGTAGAGATATCTAGCTCTTTAAACAGGCCCTTAACTTCATCAGGCATATAATTTTAAAATAATAGGACAGACTTGGACACTCATTTAAAAAGTGATTATCCGAAACGTTACAAATAAATATCTACAAAGGTGATATTTTATCGCAATGATGCATTTAGAATTATTTTTACAGGGTTCGAAGAATATTATGGGGTTGAGATGATGGTCCTATAAATGATAGTACTGTATAGAATAAGTACTTTATGAGAGAATGCTGAAAATGGGCATGAACCGTGAATGCAAGCAACAGACTGATTTGATGAACTTTGTAAGGATTGATGAAGTATTAATTGAATTAATTTAATAAACCTTTATAAATAACAAGTTCAGCCTTATTTGAAAACGCAGTTTCCTTTAGAAGAGTTATGAGCAACCAGATACCACGAACCACAATTTAAGATGAACAGCTATGAAAACACATGTCTGTTACGGATTCTGAAAGCCCAGTCCTCCTGAATATTTAGATTAACAATTTGATGTTGACTTGTTCAAGTGACAAAACGCATTCATTGAGGTTCAAGACACTGTCTCTCCAACAGTTGTATATCTAATTGACACAAACTTCAGATTTTGGAGGTAATTCAAACACATTTCACATCCAATCCAAGTAAGGCCTTTGAACTAACCTGCCCCCACCGTGTTTAGGCTTTTCTATTCAGCAGGTGAAAAATATCAATGTCTTTTCGATTTTCCATATCGTTCATCAAAAAGCTAAGCAAGGCCCCTGACCCCAAAACACAAGAATTTACAATAGAGCTAAATTGCAGAGGCGCCAGTTCTCGTCACCCGTTCACTTAGCAGCTGAAATGATATTTTTGTTTTGTTGTTCCTATGGAATCAGTTCCTTCAGTTACTGAATGAACCAGAGCCTTATGTTCTTAGCACACAGAAATGACAAACATAAAGCTCTTGCAGGAGACAGAGGACAGAACAGCAGTAAGTAGGAAGCATCCACTGAGTATTATGCCAAGCTACTCGGAGAGAGGAGAGAAGGAGCTGCTGAAGGAGGAGGCGATCTAGGGCTGATGCTCCATTTTAGTACGCAGTCACTGACTGCACCCACCAAAAGTTCAGTATTGGGACAGACTGGCATCTAATGTGCCTTCATTTCTATTTCATAAATTTCATCAATTCTATTTCATAAATATTTCTAACTTGCTAAAAAAAGAACAAAACCCGCAAACAGACAGTCTGAAGTACAGGTACACACAAAGGTGATGTTTCCCTACTGCCCTTACGTGAGTTTGATAGAGGACTTGTTCAGATGTTCTGTTTTCTTTTTCCCACATCCGTTCCCACAGCCTTTTCCTCCCAAATTGTGCCTGCATTGTGATCAAGCTCTGTGTTCTCATCTAACTCCTTCTTCTAGTAATTCCTGTGATGGGCTGGGCAGAAATGGCACAGGAACAAAAGACAGAGTCAGGAAGCAGGAGATGCTATCCAAAACCCAGGAGCCGGGCATTTCTCTGCTGTTTCTGAGACTCATTATTCTTTCTGTCCACTACATTTATTGCCACGGTGTTCAGGAATTTCAGCCCTGGGTTCCCATAATGAGCTATTTCTGTGAAGTGCTGTGTAAAGGCAGAACAAAGAGATGGTCCTTCCTTTAAGATCTTGCCATGGACGACAGCAGATGGTGATGAGCAGACAGAGGGGGAGTAGAGGAAAACAAGAAGACAACTGTGAAACTAATTAGGATTGTAAAACTCTGGACAAGTCTGGTCACAATAGAAATATTAGTGGTTATGGAGGGTACATTATTTCAGCTTCGGAATCAATGAAGCAGCAATCAGAATAAATACGGATCCTCTATATAAAATCAACACTTTTATTTCCTTCTTTTTGGGAAAGGGTCAAAACGCAACTCTGTTTTATTCTGTACTTAAGGACAGTTAACTATCCTTTTCCTGTGTTCTGATGTCCTGCAAGGGCCAAATGAATGATTTTCCATTTTTTCCTACATGGTGATAGTGCTTTTTTATAAGGACGCTGCTCATACACGATACCAGTTTTTGCCACTCCCAGGAGAGTAGTTGCTTCTGAAAAATCAGTAATGTCCTGGTGTTAACGATGCTTAATTTAAAAAAAAAAAGAGAAATAGACGCTGCTGTCTTTTGGTTTAGAATACTCAAACCCTTTTTCTCTTGCCTGCACTGTTTTCTTTCTCCCTGAGACGTCCACATGCTCTCATTGTCTCCGCATTAGTCACGTCTCAGGGATGGCAGAATCAGCTGGGAATTTACAAATTGCTTTTATATCTTTGGCTGTTTGGGCTTCAAATTCCTCCCTGGTTCTTCTACGTTCCATCTTCTGCTTGTGCCATCCGTCACTCGTGCTCCTTGCTCTTATCTTTGACAGAGAGCTGTTCGTTAGAAATATCCCTTCCTATGGCTTTCTTTGCATTCCTAACTTGCCTCAAGTTATTAGTCTGTATAAAGCAATGTGGCACTTCTCTCTGATTTATCTCAGTAGGCCTTGGAAGCGCTGGTTGTGACTGTCTGCGTATCGGGCGCAGGAATGTGTGGGTAGCACTTGTCTCAGCGAGGAGGGAGTCCAAGAGCCAGCCATAAGGATATTGTTAGCATTGTGTCTTTGGTTAAATTATTAGCATGTCTCTTCAATGCACTGAAAAATGTGCCTGAAGATTTTACCTAATATTCTAGGCGTCGACAGCAAAAAAACCCCACAACCCAAGCTCCAGCTTCATTCTACAGTGCTCAGGTCAGTCACTGAGATGCCAAAGCAGCCGTGAAATAAAAGTGTGTTTCTGAGGTAAAATATTCACAGCACACTTGACAACATGTGTGCTTCCATCCAGATGCTCCTTCCATTCCAGCTGGTGTCGCAGCCATGGTGAGCAGAAGTCTGAGTAATACAGATGTGAAAGAGAAAGTAAAAACCTGCCCAGGGAGAGGCACCTTCCCCGCACCAGGGAGAGACGGAAGGGGAACGAGACGGAGAAACGAGAGTAACCTTCTTGCCTCTGTAGCATATGGTTTACATCTTTGCAGCCCTCTGCAAAGCCAGTCAGAGCTAGTTAACTTCTTTATTTATTTTTTTAATTGTATTTATTCTTTTAGTTCTAAGTACCAGGTAACTTCCTGTAGATCAAAAGAAGAATCACGAAAAAAAAATAGTAGAACACCATTAAGTGTGTGTGTGTGTTACAAGTTTTGCCACGTATGTCTCTATTTGCTGTAGTATATTACATGGGAAGTAGCTTGTTATATGGATTTCAGTAATGCTGAGAAAGATATATATATATAAGATATATAACACTTAAATATATTGATATATATATAGCATACATATGTATGTTTACATATGTAAATGTTTTTATTTGCGTGTGTGTGTGTGTGTGAAATATTACCGACAGGATGGAGGGGATTGATCTCAACCAGCTTTGGCCACCCAAAGATTAGATACCTAATCCAAAACGATTGTTTAAATTGCCTCTATAGTCAATGAGGACCTTAGGATGGGATGACCTCCCCTACAGACTACACAAGACTGGATTCCTCTACCTCTAGACAGCTTGGTTCGTGTGCAATTAGTATCATCTTATGCGTACAAACAAAACGTGTAAAATGGACTGTTCCAGAGTAATTCATATATTAATATACCTTCTCATATGGAGCCCTAACATTTTTGTAGAGGAGCAGATCTTTTCAGATCAGCTGCACTGATCAGTATTTCACTGGGAACCATCCTCACCAAAATTAGGAGAACTGTAAATGGAGTAAGGTGCTGCCTGGAGTTTGGTCCACAGCGTTCACACAGAGCAAGGCTGCACACAGAAGTTTCGCATACATGCCTTAAGCATTCTTCCTGCCGTTTTCTCCATCACTCTCAAGTTTCCTCATGAATGACTCGGCGTGAGCCAGTATTGGGTTAGCCTGCTCAGTAGTTCTGAAAGTGCCTCCTGCTCATGCCTTGGTTGGCTTCAGCAGGAGCGAAGTAGACATTTTATCATGAATAAGCATATACCAATGGCATTTCTCCCACCTGTTTGTAGAAATGTATTTTTTTGCAGTCAAAGAAAAGTTGAACAGAAGTCTTCCACAGCAGAACTTACAAGAAACTATTGGGAATATCAACTTGCGTTATCTTTTAAATTACCTTTGGATGCACCGAGATGGGTAGTAAATACAGCACTGTGTACAATTGGCTTCCTTTTACATCGACATTTTTCATGTATTTGCAACAGTTGGTTGCAACTTTTCAGTAAACAGTAGTGAATATGGCTGTGGATTACTTCCTGAAGATTTTTGGTAAATAATTTTTCTGGCCTTGAAGGACCTGAAGGGGAAATGTTTTTAGTAATGACTAAAAGGAAGTACTGCACTCCTAATTTTATGTTCAAGGGAGGTGGATTTTCCCCTCCCTTTTTGCAAGATACTGTTTTTATGGGTAATTACTTGCCTTCGTGCTGCATATAACACTATTGTATACAAAGCATTACTGTCTGACCTCCTCGTTAATTATGCTAAGCAGTACGGCTGCTTTCCACTAACTGGTGAAATAAAACATAATAGCTTGCTTGCCCGGGGACATCGGTGCTCCGAGTCAAAAAAAGGCAGAAGCAAAGTTTGACCTTTAATCTAGTCCAAAGTTTAGATGCATGCCAGGCGTTGTTGGAGATAGGACTCCCACGCGTGCTCCGTCACTGCTGACTCCAGCGTCGGCGTGGCTGTGCAGTAACCGGCGCTGGAGAGGAAGCCCTTCTCTCTCTTTCACTAAACTGTACAGTAACTGCATGTGACATAAGGAAGCAAAAATATGATTTGAGCATTAAAGGCAGCTCCTGTTAAGGTTGATAAGCTGCTCTATTCTGAACACCGCTTCCCAGGCACTTGAGGAATTCGCAGAGGAAGCATACATTTATAGGTGATACCCTACAGAAGACAATTTCACCACAGCCTGAAATAAGCATTTTTTTGAAGAACGGCTAAGTAAAGCTAAAAAAGGCACCTTCGTTGATGGCATCTGGTGCTGCCCATTAATCAGAAAACTATTATCTTTTAATTAGGGACTAGCCCTGGTATGCCTCTTATATCATAGCACCACAGACACAGATGCAGAGAACTCTTTATGTTCTTAATTTCTCCTTTGGCCTCTACTACCCAATAATTTTAATAGAGAGTTAGTTTTCCAACGGGGTGTTAAGTGATTTCAAACCTTTGTGGACCTTATGCTTACTCTTCAGACAGACTTCAGTAAAATAAAATACTTGTCTGTAGCAGTAAGCTCAGCACTGGACATTAAGGTACAAGGACTCATCACAAATCAGTGGGAGGATTTGATTTCCATGTTTACCTGTGAAGAACCCGAGACATGGAGGTCCAAATTCCTAGTGGTTGGAAACCGAGTGCCCCGAGTTCTGCTTTTTGGTCTCTGAAAATGCCAGCCTCCGGTGGGAAATGGGGACAAGTGATTCTTTCCGTCATAACTTAAAAAAACCCCCAAAAACAACAAAAAAGAAGAAATCCTTGTGGTCATCATGATTAGCTAGGAGTATCCCATCACCTAGAAACAACTGCTCCGTTATTTTGGGGGTTTTACTTTGTGATTGTGGTGTCGGAGGTGTTCCAGTGGAGTGAGGGAAAGACCCTTCCTGGGGCTGTTTTCCAGACACCTCTCAGACGAAGAGGACAATTTTCCTTCTTGGCCCTCTGCCACTCTGTTAGCTGGGCTGCCGCGAGCCGTGTTTATAGTTCACATGGCTGAAGATAATCCTGACAATACATACAGTATGGGGAGGGTACAGCTGGACTGATGGGAAAATAAAACATCGGAGGATGAAAAAGCAGAGGAGGTGGGGGATTGGGAGCTGCGAGCTTTTTCCCCTTCAGCCAGGGTAATCAACACAGTCATAAATTAAAAATTTATTCCAAGACAACACAAAAGTTGCTCAGAAGTCATCATCATCACAGGGCCCTTGTTCACAGAGCCTGCACATAGTTGGAGGGGAAAAAGTGAGTCTGCGAAGGGAATTGTTGTTTTAATCAGTAGTTAGTCATTATTTGTGGTCTTTCCAGATAAGAAGGCAGAACATATTACAGTACTTATCACCGACATTATCTGCCATTAGACACAACTGAACTGGGTTATTGCTTTTATTTTTTTATTTGTTTACATTTTTCAGCCACAGAGCAGTTACATAGAACTGGCTCCACATTCTCCCTTTTTTGTCTTCCTGACTACGTGTAAATAACTTACGAACCAACAACTTTTTCAGAAATTAAAGTTCTTTTTTGATATGTGTGTGAGGCCTTTTGTGGCATTAAATGTGGCACTGGTCTGGTGCAGAAAGAAAATCCTTTAAAATTTGTCTATTCAAGTATAATATAACATTGATATATGCTTTTATTAATCCAGAATTGAACTTTATGATCTGAAACACTGTAGTATCTGTTAATACTGTTTTTTTAGTGACAGAATATACATTCTGTAAAGTACAGAATGTACTCGATGGGTTCTTGTTCTACTTTAAGCCAAGTTCAATAAACAGTGTGTAAATAACATATATTGGAAGAAAAGTTACTAAGATCATTGAAGCCAGCATTGCATTAATTTCTGTGACATTCTATCTTTTCTCTGGACCGTACGCCGGTCATGAAATCTTTCCTACTTTTGTCTGTAAATTTCATTTGCTGCAAAAATTTGCTAGCTGGTTTGAGTGAATACTGTGTCTGTCCATAGTTAATTTGCAGGTTGTTTGCTCTGGATATTTACTGGCGCTATCATGCTGGGTTATACTGCGTAATTGTAGCACCTGGACTAGATGACTGCAAAAGTTTAACAGGCTAACGTTCAAGAGCAATTAGGGGGAAAAAATAAAAAAGCCAGTAGCTCTTACAATTTTAGATGAGATAGATACATATTTTAAAGGAACAAATACTGTGACCCTCCAAACAGCTCAAGTAACAGAAGCTGCTACCCTATAAGCAGCTGCAAGGTTATTTATTCACACAAACATTTGTAAATCTTCTCCTCATCATTCAGCAAGGTCCTGGGATAGTCCCAAACAGCATTTATCAAGCACCTATAATTGCAAAAATCTCTTGAACCTCTGTCCGGGAACTGACTCAGATAAGTCACTGAGCAACTTGAAACACCAAGTGGTGTTAACTCCCTCCCCAAAATCTCTACAAAACATGTCCTTGCTTAGCGGTGGAATTCCCTCTTTCCCTCCAATTCCCACACATTGTTTAGTCTGGGGCTATACCCAGGTATAAACTCTAGCAAGGCAAGAAATAGAGACTAGAGAGCTACATATTCCTTCCCTTTAAGGACTGTTATGACATATGGAAAACCTACTGCAGGCAGCTTTTGTCTTTCCAGAATTTACTCACCATAGGTTTTTTTGCCCCCTCAAGGTCTGTGTAGTAGATGCATAGCATGACAAAAGTCTGAATTTATTACAGGTTAATTCACATGAAAAATAGAACTATTATGAAATAAAGACTTCTCTGAATTTTTCTAAAAGTGGTGCTTTAATTTTTTTTTTTTTTTTTAGGAAATAGCATATAAGAGAGTGTATGAAGATGCTGTATAGGTAAGAATTTATTGCCAAGTATTTGGGACAATTTGTCTTTTATTGACAGGCTTACAAACTTCAATTGACATTTCACAATTGAACGTGACCATTTCCCAGCTCAATTTTTACCACGTTCCAGGCTGTGCCATGTGGATACCACCGCAGAGAGCAAAGCACATGAAGGACGGTTAAGCCTGGCCCGGGATATCTCCCCCTACTCTAGTCTGAAAGCTTTGCTTTCTGGAATTGTTTGAGAAACCCCAAAACTGAGTCTTCGGTGTTTTTCTGTCTTTCATGTCTATGTCATTAATTACTGATTTGGGTCCATGACATGAACGTAAACCATTTATTTGCTTGGGTGTTTTTAATAAGTTACTCTACAAAGGACTAAAACTGGGCGAAAAGGCAATGGCTGGCTTTTGAGCATAAAGCGGCTGCATCTGGGCAAGGGCCCATGAGCTAGAAACGCGCAGGAGTTGTGACGGGAACCGAATTCGACCTTTTTATTCATTCCAGGAAAATCTTATTCATCTGCAATACCAGAAATATTGCCCGTGCCTCTTTGGTTTCAGCGAGGCTGGGAAACAGGAATAAAGCAGTGGTAGGACAAAAGCTATTCTTGCAAATTTCCCGGCTCAGCTAAACCTGGGGCCGACTGGAAAGCCCCTAAGAAAGCCTGGAGTCTCCCAGCCTGATCTGGAGGCTGCTGGAGCTTTGTCCATAAGGAACAGAGATGCGAGGGTCAGGCTTGGAAAGAGGCAGGAATAGCCTTTGGCACGGTATTTCTGTACTGCTGCTTCCTGCCCGGGCTGAAGAGAGGAAGCGTAGAGCACGTGGCTTTTTAAAGCAAGGTTCTCAGAGCCCCAGTTTGGTGCACTGGGCCGACAAAGGTCAGGAGCCAGGCAGCAGAGCTAATGGGATTGTGTGGGATATGCGTTGCTGGTAGATGTGGCGTGCTGTCCCTTATATAGCAAGCAGCATTAAGTGGATAAAAGAGGGTGCCGGGGAGCAGGCGTCAGGGTGCCGGGCCTATTTCTGCACCACTTTTCTTGCGGCTGATGCAACCGGCTGCAGGTGCCGTCTGTACCTTGGTTTCCTCTGCTCCACACGAAGCACGCTGCAGAGGCGTTTTGCAGTCGTAGACAAATTCTTTGATACCTACTGATAAAAAAGATATTCCAGAAGTGATAAGCATTACCATTTCTATAGCGCAGCCCTGAAGGATGAAGGAGCACTCGATACTATTACCTGTGACACAAGGATGCAGTCACATCTAAATCACATCAGTCTGCAATTTTCATATAAGGTTCATGTTTTCCTACTTTTTTTCTGCTTGTTGACATCCATGCTGCACTGGAATAAGATTTACCTAAAACATTACGATAATAAAACTATTGCAGTTCATTTCTATGGTGCTGCTGTTAATAATTAATGGACAATGAGACAGGTGTCCCGTTTTATGAGGCAATAATACGTTCCTGACTGAATAAACTATGAGTGCTGAAGGGCTGAATAGTTTTGCCACTGCATGGGAATGTGATTATTGCTAAGGGAAATAGGATGTCTATTGTATTCTCCAGTGTTGTCCCAGTTAAGGAAAGGACAAAATCTCCCAAGCCGCCTGCCAGTCCAGTTTGCTGTTTTCAGTTCCCAGCTTCTGTGTCTCAGGAACCATCCCGTGAGACTTCAACCGCTTAGCACAGAAGCAAAGAGCAGCTTCCAGATCTCTAGCAAGAATGAAATGGTGCTATTTACTCTTGTTCACTTCAAAATTTATCTTCCCTAAAACTGCACCAGGGAGAGCAAGAGAAGTGACTTGCTTTAGTTTTGTTCAGTTCAAAGGAGGCTGCTGGACTGCAGGGTCAGAGCATCATCTACGTCTGACACAAGTCAGTGGCGCTCCAGCGCTGGGACGTGATGGGTAAGGGTTTGCCTAATTGCATGGTAGAGTCAGAGCCTCCTGAAATGAAGCCAAGAGGAGCATCTGTGCTGGAAATTCAACCCCATGATCAGGGTCCTCTTTGTTCTGCCTCTTGCAGAATCTGAGCTTTTATTTTAGGTTTTAACTGAAAGTCTTTTGCGCTTGTTCTAGGATGGTGCGAATGGTCTAAGAGGAAATGGATGATCTTTGGACATTTCAGAGCTGAACACCTATGACATGCAAATGCAAAGAAACTCAATGACCCATGTTGTCCTGTGTACTCATCTCTATATCTGTCAGAGCTAGGAAAAAGAAAGCAATAATAATTTAAGGTGATATAATCCGATGATGTCACATGTGAACAAAAGACTCACAGTACGTCCTCCCCCTTTGTGCTGTCTTACATTTCAGCTCAGACAGTAGGCTGTGCACAGGCAGTGTGACCCTCTTGTTTCTGTGTCTCTGTGTCGGATAGAGTTGATCAGCCTGACTCACTATCCTCAGGTGCCAAGGTGTTTCAGTAAATAAGTCCCTCATGGAGGAACCTCATTAACAGCCCAGTTTGTAACATCGGTAGGAACCTAAAGAAGCTGTGCATCCTCCAAGCAAACCCAGAGGTGCAAGAGGCCAGCCTTTTTGGTTTTTTTGTGGTCAGCCTTTCTATCATCAAATTGGTTCCTATCTGCCCCTTATGATGCTGGTCATGATGACTTCAAGACTCTTAACCTTCCAGCGAAGAACCGAATGAGTAGCCAAACCTCAGCAAGCTCACCTGGTGCTATCTAAAACAGGGGCTGTGGAAAGAGACAAGCAAGGTCTGGTGGGGAGTAACCTAGTCACACTACGGGGAGGCAATGTGGCTGGGCACCCAATGGTTCTTCTATTAGGGCATAGTAAAATGGTAGCGGCTCTGCCAGAATTTTACTTCTCAGTGTAATTATCTCATTATTTTGAGGAATCCTTGGGGGTCATCGTGGAAAGGAAAGGAGGCAGCCAGGTCTCAGCATCTCAATGGGTGGTTGATGTGCATGCAAAGGGGTGGCCAAGTCTGCACGTCCAGACTCCATCTGGGGCTGGCAGGGGAGAGGTGTCGTGCATTGGCGGGGGTATGAGACTGGCAGATAAGGAAGAAAGTGAACTGAGTAAATAAAAAGAAGGATGAAATAAAATCCTCTGTGGCGTGCCAGCATGGATAGACCCTGGGGTTTCTGCTTAATGTCTTTCCCTAAATCATAGAATCATAGAATCATAGAATGGTAGGGGTTGGAAGGGACCTCCAGAGATCATCTAGTCCAACCCCCCTGCTAAAGCAGGTTAGCCTAGAGCAGGTTACACAGGAATGCGTCCAGGCGGGTTTTGAATATCTCCAGAGAAGGA
>VZSC01001609.1:92030-104489 GCA_013398225.1 Steatornis caripensis | reverse complement strand
CGTGACCACGCACAGATCTCCAGCTCCTCCTGTTTATTCCCCATACTGTGTGCATTGGTGTACAGGCACTTCAGGGAGGTAGTCGAGCACGCAGGTTTCCCTGGAGGGGTGCACAAGGATCCACTGTCGTCATACTCATCCTTGGGTGGTTGGCCTTCTGCTTCTCATCTTGGGAGGCAGGTAAGAAACCTATGTTGCTGCCCTGATTGTCCTTGCTTATTCCCCAGTCAATTGCAATGGCATGAGTATTGCCATTGTGGACCCCACCCCCCGAGTCATTCAGTTTAAAGCCCGCCTCACCAGGTTGGCCAGCCTGTTGCCAAAGATCCCCTTGCCCTTTCTAGACAGATGGAACCCATCCCTCCTTACCAGATTAAAGTCACTCATGTCCCATTATCACAAAAACCAAAACCCTTGCGACGACACCAGCCACGTAGCCAGGATTTGATGTTCATTATCCTTCTATTCCTGGCTTCATCCTTACCTCTAACCAGTAAAACTGAGGAAAAGATGACCTGCGCACTGACATTTTTCACTTGCGCCCCCAGGGCTTTGTACTTAATATTATTAAGTATTACAGTTCTACCATTTCTTGAATGCAGGCAGTGACTGTGTATAATTATTTCGAATTTTCTAGTAGGCAAACTGAGGTACAGAAAGAGTGAACTCGAAGTTATTGACAATACCAGACATAAGACAAGTTGCCACAGACTTTGAGCAGCAGTGAACTGAACAATTCCTTTACTGCACACAGCACTAATATAGTCACTTATACCCAGGAAGAATAGGCAGATGCTGCTGTTGACTTGAATGGCTCCATTTTTCCTGATCTATTCTTGATTTCCAAATGTATAAATAAGTCTACACATTACATCTCAAGTGACACAGTCCGTCGGTACGTAGAGTCCTAGGATGTTTGGCTTCTTACTTTAAAATATTTTAGAGTTTACTTTTGCTGTTAAAAGGCATGTTTTAAACAGTCTATGGATTTAAGCATATGCAGTGAAATTAAATTCTCTCAGGATTCTCCGTTATGTTTAATGGTTCTTATGCCATTTGGAAATGGAGATTTGGTTTACTTTCTCAGGAAGTTTTTACTGGCTGCCAATTATACAGTCTAGGTGTGTGGGGGAGGGAAGAAAAAAAAAAAAAGCAGTACTTTACATGGTTAGACAACGGGTCCGGGGAAGTCAGACAAGAGAGCACATGTGAAAGAGGGCACATCATCAAACACGGCCTTTAGATTTCAGGCAGTTCATAAACTGACTAATCATCCCTTCGACGATCTCCATCCAGCACATTTTGACCATGTCTTTTCTTCCTGAGCAGCAAAGTACTGCCTGTGTCAGCATTTTGCAACCTGCACTGTCATTTTCTTTACTTCATAGGGAGATGGAGTTTCCTGTAGTCTTGTCCGTGTAATTCTCATCCCCAGCTCTGAAAGGTGAATGCTGAGTTTAGAGAAGCTATTACTCAATTTATTTCACGATTGGGTGAAGGAGGGAAGCCATTGTGTGATGTCTTCTCTTAAATTCCCTGACTTCATTTCTTTTGTTTCCTCTCTGAACAGAGTTATCTTCCACCCAAAATGAAAATTAAAAGGAATAGCCACAAACCCTCAGCTCCGAGAATCACGGTAGTAAAGATAGGAGAATGTACTCTTAGCAGCACCAGTTTTTAATTAAGTCATTTGTCTTTTACAAAAGGTGTCTAGGCTATTCTTGTAGGATATATTATTTTTTTATAAGCTGTATTTTATGCAATCTCCTTCCTGGGGAGAACCGAATATGTAAAGACAGTCAGGCCCAGCAAATCACCTTCTTTTACTACAATTTTTATCTGATGCATTTGGGACTATGGCAGACTGCAACGTGCTTTCAGGTAGTGGCCAAGATCATCACTACATGCAAATGTTCCTCATAAATAGCCACAGGATCTGCCTCTGCGAGGTGCTGAGCAGCTTTACCCCTTACCAGAATAAAACGGGAGTCTGGCAATCATTCCCGCTCTTGGGATCGGCAGGACATAAAGGGCTGGATACTGAGCTGTGGGTATGATTTCTTTTTCCTGCAATTGAATGTTCTTCAAGACACAAGGCCATTCTTACAACATTCAGAGTTTGAGTCGTGTCCATTTGAAATCGCTGTTCACCACTTTTTCGTTTCTCCTAAGTTCCAATGACTCGTCAATTGAAGCCTCCAGATCGCCCACTTTAGAGGTGACAGGACACTCCAGCGGGCATTTTACATTACCTGGCACTTTCCCTGGCTGTAGCAGGGTTCTGCTTTCCTATTCTTCTCTTGGCTCTCGTAAGGACCAAGAGATTATCACACAAACCTTCTCAGCCAACCTGACCCTGTGGGTCAGAGCCTCTGGGTGGTGTAATTTAGCGCAGACCCATCAAACGCACCGAGATAAGACACAGCCAATAGTTTGGAGATAGCTCGGTGCATCAGTGCTTTCTGCCCTCCAAAACTCTTTTACTCTGTCCACCTCAGCTCTTGCCCTGTCTTAACTTCTATCTGTTGTCTCTCTGGCTTCTCAACTCACAAGTTATGAAAAACATGTTGCTGTGTACTCTTCCCTTCTATAGCCAGCATTTCCTAGTCGTCTAAGTGCCTCGCATTCTCCACAGCTGGCCTCTTAGACAGTTGCAGCCACGGGTGCAGGGCTGGGTATATCGGCTATGGTCACGATTTATTTTAGGGATGCAGGAGTATGCCCACATCTCAGCAGCTGTGAATGCTGGCATGTGCTGGGGACAGGAAAGGTTTACATTGCCTGGATTCCATGGGACTGATTTAGAGCGACTCGTTTTGAGGCAGTTGGGCAGATAAAACCCATGCCAACTCCCTCTGGGAAGATACCGTGGTCTCATCTTCAGCTTTCGGGCAGTGCCCTCAAGCAAACCAGCCTTTTCTTTGGATGTTCTTTCCATCATGCCCTCAGTCCCTGGTGGGCAGAGGACAAGGGGTGGACATTGGCGTTGTGTTCTTACTGTTCTATCCAAGGTGGAGGACTCCCCTAGTAATGCCAGAGGTGTCAGGCCCACTTCTCCTATGAGTGCATGAGCAATCAGAGCCATACAGCTCAGCAGCCTCATGTGTTGATGGTTATGTTATGTTGTGGTGACATAATACATTTCAAGCTTTAAAGCACCCTTGTGGTTGTGATAAATAAAACAATTCAATAAATTAAACATTGTTCGAAGAGAGAGATAGCTGGTGAGTGCCGGCTGACGCATAGCTCTTGTAAGAATAAAGCAGCAACGATCCTGAAGCTTTGCTTCACGTAAAGCTCTGCTTGTGATTATGCTTGATCGTGGTGTTACATGAGGTGCCGTAACCTGTCTAAGCTGCCCTGCAGAAATCATCTCTGTCTCATCCGCTTCTGATTTGCTGCATGACAAATGCTATCATCTCCCCTGCACAGCTGGTAACAGAGACATGTCCCGAGATCGCAGCTCATGAAAAATCTGGGTGGGACAGCATGTATTTTAGAAATGTCTGATGCAAGTAAATTGCTGAAGCAACCTGTTTTTGCATAATGGTTTAATTAACGACTGCCATGTTACTGTGTTTTATATGATTCAACATGCTTATTGGAAGAGTCCATTTCTGAGGGAGGGACGGTCCCTTCCCCTCATGGTTTACACAGGTTTTTCCTCGCTGATGTAAGGAGCGGAGAAAGCCCCTTGTCTCTTTCCTGGGCCGGCAAACTCCTGCACTCCAGCATGTGAGAACCGGACACGAGGTGGGTTACAACCAAAATCACCTTTGCCCAGTTCTGGAGCCCATCAGCAAGAGACTGAAGGTGCCTGAAGAAGTCAGGTAGACAGAGTGGAAGGTAATCAAATGTGACGCTGCTGTCCACCATAGAGACTTTGGGCAAAAGGTGCACAGTCAGCTTGCTGGTTCTGAGTGAAATTTCTGGAAACCACTGCAATCCTTAACTTTTTTAAGGGCTGTTTGTATCCTGAGCTTTTAAGCTGTGAGGGCATTGGACCATGCCTGTCTCTAGAATCTAAATAATTTGTGGCGAGTGCTGTTTTTATCACTGTGCTTCAAACAACACTCAGCATATTGCTGGAAACAATCATATAAATAAATTATATAATATGTCTTTGGGTAACTTAAATACCATGCTGAGCAGTCAGTAGTTGAAAGTTGAAAGATGACAAAGCCAAACTTGAAAATAGAAGGAGATAAAACATTAGATAATTCAGTCATGTTTATTACAGTTTTTCATTTTCTGTAGCAGGCTGGTAATACAGAAACATATTTGTGTTCAAATATCATTGTTCTACAGAACAGATGTTTTTATACTACTTTCTCAATTGTGTTTAATAACATTATATGACATTCTGTAGTCGTAACACATTGTTGAAAAACTACAGATACAACATTTACTTTTGATTAAACAAGCGTGCTGGGAGTTCACTGTATCCCAGTGTAATTAAATGTTATTATTCAGTTATATGAATTGCACAGTGGGCTACTTTAAGAAAATATGAAGAATATCTATCTTTGTTGCTAAAACTTAAGGTAAACAAATTCACTCTTCAACAGTTTGGTGCTGAATATCCCATACTGTTGAATTTCAAAATAAATTGTATTTCTCTATTTAAGCAAAGTTTATTGATAGTGCCCAAAGTGCTAGTTCTCAAAATACAGATTACAAAATGAAGACTGCGATGAGCAAAGTCTTTGAACTAGTAGCAGATACATTGTCCTAGAGAATCCACTAGTATGAACAGATTTAAATCCATGGAGCTAGAGAAATGGAAGGTCGGGGGTTTTAATCCTTTTTTGTTCAAGGATTCTTGCCTAAGCATAAAAGAGGGGTAAGGTGCTCTGTAATATAAGGCTGCCTGTACAAGATAAAAAAAGAAAAGAGAGTAACAGAAAGACCAACTGGTTTCAAAGGAAATTATGCCAGTGGGGGAGAATGGGAGAGAAATGAACATGAAATTATCATGGATAAAGAAGGGAAGGCAGTAGCTCTCTAGACAAAAGGTCGTCAGTGGCTGGGAAAGCCACCGCTTCTTTCTTACCAGAGATTTTCAAACACATTGATGAAAATACATCTGCACAGAAGAGATTACAGAAGGCAGTCTCTGCTGCATTTTGGCAGGATCCTGATTTTTGATGCATATCCTGTACACTTTGATTCTTGATATCCAGAGGGCATTTGACTAAAAGTAGACTGTCAGGTAATGACCAAGATTGTGCCTGGAGGAGATGAAGGAAAAATAGCTATCTGTGGGCAAAGTGCCGCTTTAAGATTGTTAGGAACTGGCATATGAGCACAGCCCTCTGCATCGTGCCCATGGTAAGAGGGAAGCTGTCTCTATTAAGGTTACCGGGCCAAGGTGTCCTTGGCGTGGATTACTTGATCATTAGCTTCTTAGCACAAAGTTTGAACTTTAGTATGTATTACTTAGCTGCATATCATATAACCTCAGTGTATCTGTGTGGCAGAGTATCCTTATCTGAATGATTAATATTAGATCATGAGTGCTAAAAAAAGGTGCAGGAAAGATAAAAACAGTGCCCTAATTAAGCAGCATCCCCTCAAACAGATTTACAGCTTCAAGGTGACTCCTCAGTCTGTGCTCCTCAGCCCCGCGGCAGGGTTGTTTGCCAAGGCTTACAGGAGAGCAATCGAAAGACAGCGATCTGCTACGGGCCTGATTCCTGGAAGAGGGAAGAGAGAAAATTGTCACTGGCATGCAGAGAGCCTGACGCCGAAGTGTAACTGGGCTCTCCAGAGAAGGGGGCTATTTGAGTTATGCCTACCCAAAGCGTGAGTTGAATTCCCGGCGAAGGTCCCACAGCATGTAAAGGGCAAGCGTCATGCTCAGCTGGCATGAAGGTATAGCCTGGAGATGGAAGCAAGGAGATCATTAGCTCGTAACTGAGAAAGAAAGATGTGAAGGGATCTGCCTACTTCTTGGAAAGGGTGCCCTTAGGGATCTGGGAGAGGTCTCAGAGAGGCAAGATGGGTGACGGATGAGGTCGGGGAAATGTGAACTGCATCTACAGCTCATTCGAGGAACATAAGGTCACATTTATAGTATTTGCTGATGAATGGTGAGATTTTACTGCACATCGTGATCAGTCTACCCTGTGCTGTTAGAAATCATAAAGTAATTCAATGCGTGATAAGGGTGTAACTTGATACTCGTCGAGTCTAAAATCTCAGTTTCTGCAAAGAGTCACACCCTTCTGCTTAGATGAACTGTTGAATAATAAAAGCCTTTGGACTTGGCATTCCATGAAATGTGAAATGAAGGTTAAATGTCAGTTCTTCAGTCCAAACAATCGGGGCTGGTTGAGGTGAGGCCGTCGGTCACTGCAAGGGCACAGGGCATGCCTCACAGAGCCAACTGTTTCTTCCCTATTATTTGCTGAACCAACTTCAAGGGTTTTCAGGCAGACTGAAAGCTAAAAACTCCTACTCGGGTAGAAACTTCTTCTCCCCCCCGCCCCGTTCTGTTTACCTCACTCAAAAACCTTGAATTGCACATCAAAATAGTTGACAACGTGTAACCTTAGGAAACGACATTCCCAGTGTTCAAACATATTTTGGGGCTTTGCTAATATGATATTAAAGTGTATGAGACACACTGGCTACCATTTGGTCTGAAGGAAACAACAGATGCCAGGTAAAATAAGAATCCAGTGCTGCCAGTTGCAGGGCCTGGAGGAAATACCAGAGATGTCGATGGAGTAGAGGACGGTGATAATTCTAGGCTATGTCTACACAGCTTGTCAAGCACAAATAGGGAAAGTCTGGTGCACCTCCTGACCCCACGCTCAGCATTTGTGCCACCGACTCTACAATATTTCTCAGTCAGCCTGTTGGTATTCGCATTGCATAAGAAACTCTGAGCTATAAATTGTGTTTGCTTCTAGGTGAAGCAACATCAGGAGCCCTGTAAATGTTGCTCAGACGTGATTTGTGGCAACAGTGGCAGATGGGATAGATGGTGGTTGCCAAGACAGTAAAATTTCATCTGTCCTGTCTACACGGTAGTCACAAAACACCTTCCTCACGCCTTCCCTCACCCACCTGCCTGCACACCCCTCCACTCACCCTTAGAGTCACATCTGAGCACAAGTGGCAGAGGGTTGTTGGTGGGCTGCCATGTGCACCTGGACTGCTCCAGATAGACAGCACTAAATGTACCCTTGGGATTCAGAGAACATATCCAGAGAATTCTTTCTGGTGAAGCTTTGCATGCAGAAATTGAATTTCAGGTCAGATTTCTCCCCTGGTCTTGGTAGGGAGCAAGTTCCAGTGACGTTCTCCACCAGCAGGACAGCACACACAAAAAGCTGTACATGATTCCGCCAATCTCGAGGATTTCCTAGTGGATGGCACCTTTTAGACAACTGTCCAACTGCTCGGATTTACACCTCTGCTGCATTTTAGGTTTTGGCTTTTCCTCTTTACTTTTCTGCTAGTTATTTACTGCAGAGGAGGGCTTTCACTTCTCCTTCCCCAGGGATTCCTCACCATCCCTTCTGTGAATTCTTAATTTCAAAGGTATTCTTCAAACACCTTTTGTCATCTCCTGTACCTAATGAAGTTTAAATGTCCTCAGATGAAGGTCCTTAGTATTTCTCAAGAGGCGAATGAAACACAAGCCCCCAAAGTCTTAAATACAAGATACACGTGAATACAAAATTCATGGGTGAACCGTTTCAGACGCTGAAGAAGGAAGGCTGTTAAGAACTCCTGCTTTATAGAAAAAATAGCCAGAACTAGGGTAGCTATAGCAACGTGCGTATCACCACGTTTGAGGGAAATCTAGTCCTCATAATTGGTAATCCAATCAAGCAAACAAAGCAGATGCCTAAATAAATCTAATAAAGTTATTAAAATTAATTTAAGATTAATATAATGATATAAAAATCCTTTGCACAGCATGCGACAATTTTAACTCTTCAGCCTCAGACAAGAGTCTGGCTTATCGCATCACCAAACTGTGTTAGAAACAAACTGTTTCTTAGAAACCAACTTCAGTTGGCAATCTGAGGCGTTACGCACACACGCGCACACAAACGCACCCACATTCTGTAGGCACATCATCTCTGCTACCTACATGCATGGCGCTCGTTTGTGTGTACGTATTCCGCAACACTTTTAAGAAGTCATGCTCCTCCTTAATCTCTATCATAATACTGGCAGGCTATGCTGGTGCAGAATTCGCGTCCTTCGGCTCAAGAAGCAAAGGCCCTTGGGCTTGCACTGGAGCCTTTCCTTGGCCTGCCAGCAGCACGGGGCATCAGGCAGAGTCCTGCGTAGCCTGAATCCAGGACAAAGAGCAGTACGTGCTTGGGTTGGAGCTCCCTCTTTATGATACGATCGTCTTCCCATCCAACTCACAACCTCCCCTTCTCCCAGAGCTGGGGACGTGCTTCCCAGCGAGCAGAGGATAAGCGGTTCCTTTTGTCTGAAAAGTAGTGAACAATTCCTAAAAGCACAAATTTACATTTTATGATTTTGGCCCTTTCTCCACACTGTTTCTCATTCTTGGAACTCCTTCCCTCTTTTATGATCCAAGCAGCCGCCCATTTTCATTTAAATCATTCCTTGAAACACACTTTCGCTGCGAAGCCTCCGGCTACAGATGACTGGATATGGCAGAAACAGTGTTTAAATTCAGAACAAGGGTTTTGTTTGAGCAAATTGTTTGGGGAATAGCCACTTTTTATACCACACCTGATATGCAACAGCGTATTAGCATGCAAACAAGGATTTATTATGCACTAGTCATTATTTCATTATTCTTCTGTTTAAAAGAGATCCAGTCATCTAATCACGGCACTAGGGGAATAGAGGCATATCGCATCATTTAGCGTATCAATTACAGGCCTTAAATGAGGATGAGCAAATAGTCATCGTGAGTGGTTTGCCAGTTTAGCCATTCTCTAGGGGAGAACGAGGTTGCTTCTGCAAATGAGCGAACCAACAAGTATTTTTGGGTAACCTGTTTGCAATCAATATTCTTTTTCAAACAAAACTCTGTCATGGAGAAAAACTCATTTAAAAACAGTTAAGGGGAAAATAATTATTTAATTGTATCATTTTAAACCATCCCCTGTACCTGATTTGTGGATGTTGTTTTGTGCCTATGCTCTCTAAGTTAGTTTGCTATGCCATATGGGAAGGGTTTCTTTTCACAGCAATTGTCACTGCTACAGTATTCCTAATAACGTTCGGCTAACAGTGAAGAGGCAGATTTCCTTGAGCTGCAGTGAAAAGCAATGGCAGAAGAGGGAAAAAGCCCCAGGAAGCGCTTGGAGCAGAACCTCCGTACCCCCTCTGCATGCCTTCTCCCACGTGCCCATGCATGCTTGCGCATGTAGGCACACGTGCACCCTGCATCTCCGCACGCTGCGCCAGCGCCACCGAAAGCTAAGGATCTCGGAAGAGGAGGAGCAGGCCATGGAAATCACTGCCACAAGCCTTTTTGGTCCTGTGTGGGATTCCTGGCATAAAAAACCAGCCGTGGATTTACGTGCTACACACAGCAGGCCAGATAATACAGTCGTGGGAGGAATGCCCAGCTGTCTGTGTAGGCGCCGAGACTCGTCCCCGAGTACCATAAATTCCTCCTGTGATCTGCCAAAATTGTGTCGATTCAATCCAAGACATCATTAACCTTGGTAATCGTCTTGTCCCTTTGGTCTCAAGGCTCTATTATTTTTCATCTACTTTCGCACTATCTGGAGGCCCAGGAAAAAGTCAGGACCATGCTGACTTAACTGCTCTGTCAAGGACTCAGTGGATGGGAACAGCCGTCCTTCCCTGAGAAGAACCCAGCTGAATAAAGTTAGCAGAACCATTTGACACCATTATTTGACACCACATAATCAGGTAAATGCTGATAAGTGCCCTGTGGTGAGACAGAAACGTTATGTAAGACAAACCAAAGACTCTTACTAAACATTTGTGTTCACAGGTAAATACGACATGGCCACACTCTGTCCATTCATAATATGGCACCAGGAGGTCACCGTGCATGAGCACAGCCATTCTCCTTTGCGTCCCCTTCCCACCGAGACCTCGGGAGCCAGCTGCTGAATTTGGCCAGGACTGCGCTGGGAAAGTAGTGTAACGCATTGGCCTGAATCGCAAAAAGTCATTAAAAGATCGTGACTATCCCACCTTTCCAAAGGTGTGTGCGTGTGTGTTGAGTATGAAAAACAGAGCAGGTATGAAAAATACTATGGAAAAACTGAAAATCATGTCTTCAGTAAAGAGTTGAGATGCAGGCTGCCTTTAGTGTAATTACATTTTTCTAGTTTCTTTGCTATCAGAATCTAAATCCACCAGGTTGTTCACTTTTTCCCCTCTGAGGAGAGAACTGTTGTCACCAGTTTTGCTGGTGCAGTACGAGCGACGCATGTGCTCTATTGAGCATTGCCTTATTAGCACATCCTGCAAAATGATAACCGGTGGTGTAAAGTCCTCGCCTAACATTTATAAACACTTCCTCAGAAGAAACGCCAGGCGCTCCAATGCATTTAATTTTAGGAAAGCAGCTGGTCCAAAACAGTGGAGACTGTATTATTAGTCGCTCTTTCTGGGGCAGGACTGGTCATGCTTTCCCATGGAGAGAACGGGCAGGCGCAGTTTAGGAGCAGCTTTGGTGTCATGCAGGAGTCTGGTTTTCACTGTACCAACAATCCCGCTGCCCAGTGAAGGGGAGATGACCAAGCTCGGTTTCAGCTGGCTGTGCCCTGCTCTTGGGGCAAGCTGAGCTTGAGGAAAGAGTTAGAGATACTCAGAAGGGTGAAATGTTGCGTTTCAGGGGGTGCTGGGGTGGGGGGGAGACAGAAAATTAATGCAGTTGCCTTTTCTTCAAAATAAGATGAAGGCAGTAACAAATCGTTATAGGAAAAAAACCTGTTAACATGAAGGACTGTGGTCTATGCATGCTGAAAGGTCAAAAAACCCATAGAGATGCCCTGCAGAGCTGAGCAGTACCAGAATAGCGACTGGTCTACGCAGCTAGACCTCAGCTACAAAACCTCTGACCTGTGCACACATTCCTCATCCCAAGGGCAGCGAGGTGGTGCCACCTGAGCCCCCCCTTAATTACTAAGTATGGAGGAAGCATATGGAAAACCTCAGGACGGGGAAGCAGCACAAAATGTCTTTGTAGAATGCCTGTGCCAGTAACATTGCCCTGCACCCTGCTAGGAAGCAAGCCAGGGAGCAGCGCTTCAGCGAGAGGAACTCTGAAAGCCTTGATTCAATTTGTACCCAGCTCAGCTCCACCACTGTCTCTTAGCTGCTTCAAATTACTTTCTCTTTGGCAGCCCAGAAATTAAATGTTAACTCAGAGAACTGTATTAGTCTCTATTAGCAAGGAGCTGGAATCTAAATAGCTCAAACCTAGGCTTTCTGGTGTGTCAACTGAAGCAACACGCATTTATCCAATCTGTAAATCAGTTTGTCTGACAGAGCAGCCAGAAGTAGGTGCCACAAAAATACAGTAGTCTAAGCACAGTGCTAACCTTGAAAGCATTTTGTGGCTTACTCAAAAAAGCCCAAAGCAAATAAACAGACACAATTATGACAAAAACTAGGAACTGACCTGGGAAGGGTAAAAATACTAAAATAATTCAAAATTTATTTATTTTAAGCCTTTTCCCAACTGTACAGATTACAGTAGCATACTGCAGGTTTTTAGCTGCTATTGTGGTGTTTCTGTAAGGGAAACTCCCTCTTCAATAGCTCTTATCTAAGAGAAGAAGCCGAATTTCTTCACCACAATACACAGAAAATGCCCGCTTGCCATCTAAAGGCATTTCTCAGATTGAGGGAGGCAATGGCCAGCACCACACGCTCAGAGAAACAGAAAAAAAGGGCAAGAAGTGCTAAAATGAGCAATTACTAAGGAACCTGCCCCTAGCAAAAGTTGCCTTCTAATCACTGGGCAGTTTATTGTTATTTATGATCTAAAGCAGGGTGATTTATATCCCTCATAATTTGTTATTCTACTCGGTGCAGCTCTTGGTGTTTGTATTATTCATGGGCCTTTTTAAATCTTATTTCTTTGCCGACCTCAATAACAGCAGCTGGGGCAGTAAGTTCCACAAGTTAATTATTGGTTGTGCACAGAGCACCTTAGAATCATAGAATCATAGAATGGCAGGGGTTGGAAGGGACCTCCAGAGATCATCTAGTCCAACCCCCCTGCTAAAGCAGGTTAGCCTAGAGCAGGTTGCACAGGAATGCATCCAGGCGGGTTTTGAATATCTCCAGAGAAGGAGACTCCACAGCCTCCCTGGGCAGCCTGTTCCAGTGCTCTGTCACCCTCACAGTAAAGAAGTTCCTCCTCATGTTCAGGTGGAACTTCCTGTGTTCCAGTTTGTGCCCATTGCCCCTTGTCCTGTCGCTGGGCACCACTGAGAAGAGTCTGACCCCATCCTCTTGACA